>UELX01000508.1:0-74376 GCA_900480035.1 Eupelmus urozonus
TGAAGTTTTCGGGAGAAATATTCAACATTTCGCCCGCTTTTCAAGGCAGAAAAGTGGCCATTACAGTTGAATCGGGAATAAAATATTGTACGATACTCGTGTAATAAGTAATACTTCAAGGCACGACGTTTAGCGCCCTCGCTGTGCTCAGGCGCTAATACACGTCGTGCCGTAAAGTGCTACTCATGCCACTAGTATTGTAATGTACTATAACACTCATATAAGAAATTGTCTTTTTCTGGTGATTTCGAACAAAATTAAATGGTTTTTTTATAACGAAATGTAACATCTTTTAGAATATACCTTTATTAGAATGTGATGAAAATATGTTATTTTTAAATGAAAACAAATTAGACAAAGAATAATATTGTAAACTTTTGAATGAAAGTATAAACCTTTTTTTCTAATGCAGAAACTACATAGAACTATATAAAACTCAAAAATAATATTTAAACTATTTACAAAACCTGTTCTCATCTCTAGATCAAATTCATCAAAACCATAACACAGTGTAACTTACCGTACCGATCCTTCTAGGTCACCGTAGATTCGAAACTCCGATTCAGGCCTTTAAAAATCAAAGGCCCACACTGCTTGACTAAAAACTAACGAAAAAATAAATAAAAAAATTCAAATAAAATATGAAACAAAAAAAAAACAAAAACAAAAAAAAATTATCCACGAGGATACAGTAAGCAGTAGTCTTGTCACATGCGGTAAAGGCAGCGAAACTAAAACGACTTCCAGAACGCTCGCTCGTACCGATCGCTGCAACTTCGTTTTGTCAGGACAGGAAGTGACGCGGGGCCTCGTGGGGTCAAAAGGCTGCTCTTGTGTGTGGGGCTCATTAATTATTGATTGCCATCTATGTGTACTTACAGTCGTCGCCGCCGATCGCGCATTTGCATCTACGATATTTCGTGATATCGCTTGCTCCGTTCGGCTAGTATAGGGTAACATTTCTCGTGAGGAGTTCTGATGTGGACTTACTCATTGGATAATTAGTCTGCGCGCAAGTTCTTTGAACTTTCTGCGAAATATCACGTGCTCCGGCTGTGTAATTGCATTTGAAATTGCAGCTGCGTTCTCGTGTACTCGTGTGTGAGAACAGCTCTGATTGTGTTTATTATTTATTGATTTTATTTAACAATGATGGTAAAAAAATCTGTACAGTAGCGTTTTTGTACTCAAAATATTTGGATAAAAGTAAATTCATTCCAACGTATGTACGTTTCTTCTAACCTAGTTATGAACAACGCTATGAAACTATGTATGTGCAAAGGTTGAGATCTGATCACTTGATAAGAAAGCTCAAAGAGTGATCTTTCGAAGAATAGATGATGGTACCGATGATTATGGTAGCTTACCAGATATTGGGTTGTATACTTGCTGATCTATTATTGGTAAATAAGTGACTGCGGATGTTTACGCAAAGCTGCTAAATTAGGTGGTTTGATGAAATTAATTAGAATAGCTGATTTTTATGTTTTCTTAATCATGTTTACTACTTATATTTGTTTGCAATTATCAAATTGATTATATGCTTGATTATATTTCAAAAATAAATGTTTTTAAAAGATAGAAAAACCACTATTTATTCAAGAAATGTAAATAATTTATCGCAAGAAATTCACGTAGTAAGATGTAACAAGAAATAATTATTTTTATACTACTTATAAAATGTAGAACTTGTTAAAATCACGTTTATAGTTAATGCGCTATATATATACATTTTTTTAAGTTTTGAAGATATGATTATATATAACTTTTGAAATTTATAATTGCATCTTAATAATAAGTATATATAAATTGTTAATAAAAATTAAAATATTTAAAAAGTTATAGTTTATATAGAGTGAATATGAATATTGGCATGGCTCGTGTATGTTTACTAGGACCGAAGTTATTACTAAGTTTAACAAGCTTGTAAAGACGAAATAGTCTCTTTGATTCCTTCGACATCAGCTATGCAGTAAGCCAGTTTATATATAAACATAGTCGTGGATCATCTCTAGTTTTGATTATACTACTCTGTCCACCTGCGGTGATTAATCACTGCGCTAAGAAACTTGACAGTCAAGGGGATGTGGCTTAATTTTCTTTTGTGTTCAATTGTAAAGGTTAATGACCAACTTTCGAACAGCATGTAACTGTTTAAAAATTTCGGCTTTGTTCTATTATGTAATGATTAGAGTGTCTTTTATACTTGTATTTTTAAATATAATCGAAAAAGTTAACTTTCAATATCAAGTTTAAGGCTCAATTTAAATCACATATTGAAGAATTTTAAATTGCGAATGAATATTTTGCAATAAAATTTAAATGTCATTTATTTTTCATCGAATATTGCATTACTAAATAAAATACTGTTTAAAAATTAAACTGCTATCAATAAATAAATATAAATATTAAAATAATAATAATTATTATCTATTATTTACTTAATTTTACTGATAAACTAATTTTAAAAATATAATCATATTCTTAACACTTTCCAAGAAATAAAATTTTAAGCTGACATTTTATTGCTTTAAAAGTAACCCCATTTAGTTAGATAATATAGGTTATTGCGAAATAAAAATAAATGTGTTACTCTTTACCAAAATAGTTAAACAATTGTGTGCCTCTAAATTTTAATAGGCTTTGTATAAATATAAACATCATATTCATATGATTTTGCATTTGAAAATTCTCTAAGATTCTACGAGGTTGGATAAACACCCTTCGAAACAACAACAATTTATACACTTTCTAACCTTCAAAAAAATAGGCCTTCTTTTCTCGTGATCCACTCGTACAAAATTCGCGAAAAATGTTGCTCTATGATGCTTTTGAAGATGAATCGACTTTTGAAGATGAGACAACCGCGTCAGAATCGACAAGCGCCGCGACGGAATCGACCGCTAAGTCAAAGAAGAAGCAAAAACGAAAACGCAAAAAACGCGACGTCAGCACCCAGGTCTTCGTGAGTGAGTACGTCGATTATGAAGAAGAGGATGAAGCCGAGGCTTCGGGAATGCTCAATGGCGAGTTCATCGGTAGCTTTCTCAAGAGGCTACAGAGGCTGGCGGATATTATGGTTACTTTGCTCGATTAAATTGGTTATAAGTACACTTTGTTTATTGCGGTTTAAGCTGGAGATTATTCACTCTAAAAAGTGAACGATATGAAATGTCGTTATGTTAAGTAGCTTTTGGTTATTAAAGAATAATTTCAATTGGTAAAGTAAAAAATTTTGTTGTATTGGTAGGCATAATTATGATCCCAAAAACATTAAATTGGTATACTAAGAATTTTACTTTGATAGTACGTCATGCTAGCAATGGTCCGATAAATTCCGATACAATGTTTTATGTGTATATTTACACTACTTTTTCTATATATTTATCAGTTTTAAACAAATCCTTTCACCAGTATCGAAGAGAGTGTTCAGAAATACCTTTTTAAAATCTTTTATGAATCTTTTATGAAGCTGGTAATAACTATTATTAGAATTAAAATATAAAAATTCGTTTTATGCAAAAATTAAATAAAAATTTTTCAATTTTTGAAGCAATAAAACTAGTTTCAAATATGTTGCCAGTTAACATGTAAGGCGTAGTTCTCAAAACTTCTATTTTTTAAATTTTGTTTTATTAAGTATTATTATCGTATTAAAGCTACTTTAACTACAAATTCTTAAATTATTTTTATGGCCCTCAATGTTTTAATATTTTGGAAGTTCTTTTGTCGATCTTGAAGGCATAGCTCAATTTTTATTATTAATCCTACCTGGACCTCCAAAATCAATAAAAGAACTTTCAAAATATTTGTAACTAGTTTTTAAAAAGAAGACAACCTTTTGCATAATAGGTAATTCCAAACAATTATGTTTTAATTAAAAAATATTGGAAGAATTTTGATGACTTGACGACGTAATGACGAAGCACTGTCTTATAATTGTTAAGACATCTACTATATATGTGTACGAAGTTGTCGGTTAAAAACTCATCAGCGACTAAATTTTTTTCATTTTTTCTTTGACGTCCACACCATGCTCCAAGTAATCTAGTTAAAAAGAACAATATCCCTCGATATCGAGTTCACGTACGAGAAAGACTATGCTCAAATTTTGTTCTTCATAAGTATATTAATTTATTTAGTTTAAATTAAGATGATAAAGACATCATTATTTAAATTTTCTGTGTTAAAATATGCAAACAATAATTTAAGGAAAACGATAAAGTTACATGTTTACTTTTAGATAATATTAAAAAAAAAAAATGAAACACTATTGTATTTATAAAAAAAGATGTAAACTTAAAATTTTTTGTGGAAAAATACAAAATAAAAATTAAGATTAGAATTTTTTTTAGAATTTATTAGGTTTATCTTTGATCTATATAATAAGATTCTTCCGCGAAAATATAAACCAATATTCTTTTATAAAACTTTAATATTTTGTTTCTATACAAAAAATTCGAAGAAAGTGAACGAAGTTCGTATTCCGTCATTAAGGCTTTAAAATGAAAAATAAAGAGATCTGTTTGCTAAATTACTTGCTTCAAGTAAAGTTATAGGAAATCAATTAGTTTGAAAGTTATAAATATTTTATTTTCATAAGATTAATTTTTTTTATATCTGTATTTGATTAATAACCCTATTCTAAAAAAATTTCTTGTAAGTATTTATAGTTAAATATAAATTTAAAAAATACATTTTTTATTAATACTTTTTTTACTAAGAATTTTTTTAATAAATTTTTTTTCATTCGAATGTTAAATTTTTTAGAATCTGTATTATAAAAACTTGTATAAAAGCCTTTTTCGAGAAGCAAATCACAAGTCATTTTCCTTGGATTATTTTTTTTTATTTTATTTATTTCTTCTTTTTATTCATTACTTTCTTAGCCGTTTTAAAAAATCAATTTTCAATAAGTAACGTCGTGATTTAAACATATATGTTGGAATATGTATTATGAATAATATCAAGTATCATTTCCATCCGCAAAAACTTTCAACCAAACAATATAATTCATTTTAGTCATAATAAAAATTCTTTTATATTTCCACAAAGTGACGAGCTTATGATCCTTTCTTGTAATTCAGGCGGTGATCAAGCCAGGCAAAAAGGGCGGCAAAGACAAAAAGCATAAGAAGAAGGATAAGAAGAAGAAAAAAATGGAGGAGGACAAGGAGGACAAGTCGGAGAAGGAGAAGCGCCTGTCTGTCGGCGCCGCCGAGGAGCTCGAGCACGAGAAGTGAGTAAGACTTCTGCCTCGGTGGGTGTGTATTCATATAAAAGCAGAAGGAATTTTAAGAGCTTCAAGCGCGTTTATGCGTTCATCAACGTCCGCGGGTGCGGTCGAGTGTCTGTCTAAAATTGCCAAATTGCCGGAAAATTTAGTGATGTGGAAAATAGTGTTTCACTTTGGTGCTGTCTGGAATTGCGGGCTGTTTCGGCGGCGAATTAAATTTTTAATAGCTTTTGATGCTTTTGTCTGTTATTATGAACTCAAATTTACCGTGGATTAATTTAATTATTTCAAGCTTAGAAATATTAAGACAAGAACTTTTTTTCATATAACGTTTTTTCTTACAAATACTAATGCTGAAATTGTTAATGAAAAAAAGTTAGTGTGCATCTTTGCTATGACAAATCATTAAATTTCAATTTCTGCCATAAAGATTAGCCACAATATACCAGTCTTCGAGATAACTATTAGAATTTAATATTAAGTTTTCTATGGAATTAGTTTTTGCAGCAAGAAATTAAAAAGTAATAATCATCAGAAGGAGCAAATATTTAGTATTATTTATTATACCAATTTTTACTAATTAAACAAAGTTGACACTTACATAAATTGGAATTAGCAAAAATATTAAGAACAACAATTTTTTGAAATTTATTAAAAAAAGTTTGAAATTAAAATTTTTTTAGGAAACGATTAAGATATAGCGCTCAGATACTATAGTTAATCTTTTAAGTAGAACAAGTTATGGTAATACACAGCAATTTACTGAATTTTAGTTTGGACTCCCAGTACACCTCGCATAACAACAACTTTTAAATTTAGAAACGTATCGCTCTCAATACTTCATATTTTTAATCAAAGATGAACCACTTTTTTACCTAAAACATGCAAGCAAAAATGTCACAATAAAGTCATTGAGAAAAAAAAATCATTTTCGCCAAGTAACAAGTTACACTGAAGCCGCAAACCCCAGTGGCATCTCTCTGTTTATAAACAGCACTCGTCTCGCGCTATCCGAACTTTCATCACTAGCCCGAGTTCGTTAACCCAGTGGTGGCAGTCAGTCGTCACCGAGCTGTTACAGCACACGCAGATCCAAGTGCCTCGGTCCCCAAAATAAAGCGAATAATCCGCGCGTCGGCTCTCTCTCTCCGGATTTAGGAGCTCACTCATTATACAATCGCCTCATTTATCATCGTCCATTATTCGCGAAAAGCGCGCGGAGAACTATATCCGTTACAAAATAGATGCACGGGATGCGCGCAGTTGGTCCGGACCACACCGCGCGCTCGAGACAGGATAAATAGAGCGAGGGAGGAGAGAGAAAGATATACGAAATATGCAACTGCGCGTGGGCTCGGCTACAGAGGCGCATTAGGTGCTCGCGCGTTAAAATAGCCAAGCGCGCGGTTTACGGTAAATTGAGCGCACGCGCGAAGCGTAGATTTCCATTTCGATGGTCTGTGTCGCTTAACTAGCGCGAGTTCACTGGAGTGTGCCCGCCTCCGCGCTAACTGCCTACGCGCCCGCGCGCGCGAACAGTAATTTGGATTTTTTGCATTCATGGATGTATACATGCAAATATTCGATTGTTGTGCATACCTGTATCTATTTTATCCGTAGTAGAAAATTGATCAGATTCTGGGCAGAATTTCTGGTCAACAAACGTCAAAATGACACTTATTTAGAAATTCTGGACAAAGCATCTCCAGAATTTTTAAATAAGTGTCATTTTAGCATTTATTGACCAGAAATTTTGCCAGAATATGGTCAATCTTCTACCAGTAATGCTGTGAAGCTGTTCGTATATAAAAGTGTAGACACACATCACACTCAGAGTCTCATTATTGAACAAGTAGTCAAGAACATAAACATTTCTGGGTCTATTTAGTTCTTCTATTGATAATTACAAGGGTATGCAAATGCATTTCACCATGCAAGAGCTCACACGTATTTCGGCGGAGCTAGTATAGCAGTTCATTTAAATGCATACGTAAATCACATACAAATGCACCTCACCTATGCATCGTATCAAACTCAGACACTCATACACATACCCTGAAACAAATGCATAGGTGCAGTGTCGATCGAAGCTAGTAACGTACACCTACAAATTCAAGTATGCATGAGTGCACGCACATAACCGCGCCGCTGCGCATATTCAAACTCTCACAAATACACCTATACCGCCTCGTATGCGCCCGCGTAGATCCAACTTCTATAGGCCCATTCCGGCGCTCTCACAGCCTCGTACATATCCGCGCTCGGCTTTCGTGCGATGCCGGGCTGTTTGATGCGAGTTCGTCGGATATTTTGGCTGCTTTCCAGCGCCATCCCTTCGCCCTCCCTCGGCCCTGATTCGCACCCCTTTAACGCGAGCGCAAAATCTAACTAGCGCGCCTATCTGCGCCCCTTACCCTGGGAGGGGGTAGGTGTGCCTGTACCCCATCGGGGCACACGTGTTGTACTACTAAGCGAGGGAATTTCCTTGGCGAGCGGTAGTAGCCAAGAATCGAGGATAACGCGAGCTTCTGGAATCGTTGGAACTGTTGTAATTGGAAGTGCGAACTTTGTTTTTATCAAAAAGTACTTTTGGCATTGATTTTGCTGTACGAGTTTTTTTCGGTAGCTGGAGTTTAAGCGCGAAGCGATTTATAGGTCGGGAGCGTTCGGTCGAGGAATATTTATGAGAAATAATCCTTCTTTTTTATTGCGTGTACATTCGTTTTGGGGAGTTCTTCAGGTTTTTAAGTGTAGTTTCGTTAATTAGCGTTAGTGCAAAGCTTTTACTACGGAAGGTTATTTATAGAAGAAAAATATAGCATTGTTATTTTATTGTTTTAAGAAAAGTAGTATTTTTCGTTTTATTTATGTCTAAAGAGATTTTCCAAGTGTTAAACATTGTAGAATCCGAGTGCTTTGTTACATTATCATCACAATGATCATATATTACTATCAACCTCATTTCGAAAAAATTATCTTGCATTTTTAATACATATTATCAGATAAGAGAGCCAATATTTGCTATTCGCAATTTTATTTTCGAAAGCCTTACTAAAGGAGTACATTTTTCATTCACCATATGTGTTAAGTAAATTAAATTTCAAAATGATGAATAGCGATGAAAAATGATGTCCTCCATCAGTGAATTCTTGGAACAGATTACCTTCTTTACTAGTTACGTAGATGTTCCAAAGGCCGAAAAAAATAAGAAAAAAGATGACCGGTATAACTAAATTAACAAGTTGCAAGAAAATGCTTAACCCCAGAGAAAATAAAATCAATTCTTTTCTATTTCGTTCGCCAGAAATCGTCTCATTCGAGAGCTGCAGGAAGAAATCGAGGATGAAGAGCTCAATAGCGAAGTCAAAGCGCGGGTCGAGAGACAGCAGATGCGACAACGAAAGAAACAATTGGAGAAAACCTGGTATCGAGTCGACGAGCGAAAGAAAGCTTTCACGGATTTTCTGTTCCAGTGTCTGGAGAACGAAGAGGTAACTTTTTTACTGGATTATTTATTTCAACAGGATGTGGTAAGTTATTATGAAATTTTATACACAAGATATTCTATAGTTTGTTATGAATACTATAAAAGATATTCTTGTAGTCACAAATTTTTTAATTTAAGCTGACGATCATTATCTTTATTAAATAAATTTAATACGATAGAAATTCATTATAGATGAATAATAAAATTGTATAGAATAAAAAAAATCCCTTACCCAACCAAAAAAACACCCCATCATTAACCCAAACCTAGAATTGCCTTCATTACCGTCTGCAAGCGCCATCCCAATTCAAGCGCATCGACGGCCCATCTATTCTCTGAATTTTCATTCGTTCCAGTGGCTGCGTTACATGTCCTGCGACGGCTTGCCAGATCCGGCTGTTCTCTCGGAATTGAATACGTTCCTCTTCCTGTGGTCGCTCGAGGATGCGCGCGCCAGCATGAAAACCCTGCCCAGGCAGTGCGAGATTGTGATTTACGTAAGAACTTCGAACTTTGTAGCCCAGTTTGCCGGAAAGCCTGTTGTGTGAATATTAAAGTAGGAATTTTTTTGCTGCTACAGCTGATAAGGAAGTTGGACGAAATCATCGAGTTTTCTATGCAGAAGGTGCCGGAATACATCGAGGACTGTAAACAGGTATTGTGCATTTTTATTATTTGCCTTTTTTAAGTGTTTGGGTTTTTAATTAGTATTAGGTGATACGTGATACTGGATGATACTGGACGCAAGTTTCTATGAATTTTTCGAAAAGGTGTCGTTCTCTGAAACGGTTTATCGTTTTCATCTGAATTGTCTCTACGTGATTGACCATTGACGTCATTTAAGGCTCATCTAATATGCAACTAACATGAGTTGAAAAACTACTTTTATGCAATAAAAACTTGAATGTATTCGATAAGAGGAAACAATTAGTAACAACATATAGTTCAAGTTCCATGAGGAAAACGCTTTAGTTTTAAATATTTTTAATTATATCTTCATTTGTATAATTAAAACGTATAAAATTAAATTCCAATATTTATTTGAATTACAGATAGTAAAAATATTAAGATCTTTAAACGATTTGCATTTCGGAATTTCAAATATATTATTTCCGAAATCGAAAACATTACGGTTATGGCTTGACACATAGTTTATATTTTAAAAATTTAATAAACTTAAATGTTCTATTTACAATTTATATGAATATTAAAATATGCAAGTTTTATAACTATCTCTTCCCACGATTATCATCATTTTCAGTAAACAAACTATACTTGTAATACAGCAATGTTTTTGAAAATTATTAAAATAACTAGATTCAAATTATTAAATCAACCATAAATAATTATGGAGTTTATAAAATATGAAAAACAAGTAAACAATGATACTTAAAGGTACTTAATAACAAAGATTTTTTAAAATAAAATTTAATCGTTACAGTTTTATTCTACTTTTTATGAAAATCACTAATCATTGTACAGAAGTGGTTTCTCTTGAATTGTATTATAGATACGTCAAAAGTTTCGGGAGAAACTTCAGTGCTGGATAGACATGGCAAGCTATTGTCTATTGCGGCAAATCGAGAGAGACACAATAAGGGTTGATTTGAAGAACGCGAGTTACGTGCGGCAATTAACGCCCCTTGTCTGCTGCTTCTGGGCTTTCATTAGACTGCCGATTAGCATAAAGCAGATCGCTGAGAAAGACAGGTAAATTAATGCATATTTAGCTGTAAGTTGTAATCGTCAGCATTATTAGCTTTTTCTGTCAGTGTAATATTTCATCGTTAATTTTTATACTCGCCATTTATTTATTATCGTAAGGTTATTTTATCATATTTTTAGTACCCTTAACTTAATATCTTTTAGTTAGAATACACGAATAAAACAAATGTCAATATTGTTGTGTCATTCCATTCAATCGATTTTTAATTTCCTTGTTTCATAATTATCAATCCACGATAATAATGCAATGGGTAGTTTTTATAGCCGTTATCTGATACATACATTTTCTCAATCATTAGAGCTATAAATAGATCCTTAATAGTCAATTACGCTGTATCTTCTTTTTATAACAAAACATCAATCAAGGATTGACTGATAATGAACAATAAAAAATTCCATTATTCTCCCTCCAAATCTTCAAATAATCAATAATCCGCACTTTCAAAACTCCTAATAGCAGCAATCGCCTTAGACGAATATAAAAAAATCCTCTTAACGGACATCGATATCGCGATAATTAAAATCTTCTTGAGGAGTATCATCAGTTAAAGATACTTGCCAGCGAAAGCTACGATACTGCCAATATAATAATTACAGTTCGAGCTTCTTCAACTGTATTATAGGAAGCCCGTGGAAGTAGCGTTCGAGGAGGTCGGCCTGACGATCAAGATGCCCCTCGATGTTGACTGCCACTGCACGGCCATGCGCGTGCTTTGGCTCGGTTACGATCATTACTCGGATCTCACCCCCTCGTTTCATGCGCCCGAGCTACCCGAGGATTTGCTCATGGAGACTGGTATTTTTTCTTTTTAAATTCTCTGTTTTAGTCTCTTTGTATTTTTGTTTATTAAAGCTTAGTTGAAATAAGAGTGATAATAGTTTAGAAAATGTTAGCAAGAGTTTGTTTGTTAGGTGGAATCTCAAGCCTCTTGAAACTGCACGGATTAAGTGAGAGAATAAAGTAGTTTATGAAAATTAAAACTGAAACTAATTTATATAAAATTTATTTTGCTCGAAATACTTTCTTATAAAGTCTAATCTATAATTAACATAATCAATAATAAAGTCTTCTTAATAATTATTTCTTAACTAGATCTTAACATATTTGAAACTTTATAATAAAGTTATTGTAGTTTTATTTGTTTTTCATCAACACTTATTTCTAGTTTTTAAATCAGTTAAATTAAAACTTTGTTTAAATGTCAGCGCTATAATTTAACTTGACGAATTATCTTAAAACTTTGTCAGTATTATTTTATGAAGTACTTTCTTGAACAGTTAAGACATTTGTAAGTTTTACATTAGCCATTCAGAACCTTATTTCGTTACAAAATTATAACTCAGTTTCGAGTTTTAACATTGAAACTTTTAAATTTAAAATTTTGAATTCATCTGAACTTCAAATAAATTTATATGCATTAAAAGTGGTTTACGTTTGTTTACTATGGTTTACATATTTCTCGATGAAAAATGTCAGCTTTATAAAAAATTGTTCTCCAAAACTTGGAATAATCATAAAAAAGGAATAAATTAAAATTTAATCTTACCCTATATTCGATACTTGCACTTTTCAGTATCGAAAAATACTAGTGCCGTAAGTAGTTAAAGTCGTGTTCAGCAAGACAATACTTTAAGTGAACTTTGGACGACCTTTTTCAATATTTGCCAATCAATAAAAACTCCTCATAGTCAAAACTCTCTCCGCTCATTTTCCCCAGACCTACTAACCTTCTGCAAGCTCGAGTTCGAGCAGCTGGAGGAGATCCGCGAAGACCAGAGCGAGGCGCGACAGCAGCGCATAGATCAAAAGCGCGCCATGATCAGAAAAATCCTTTATCCACCTTCGAGCGCCAGCGCCGCACCAGCTACGGGCCGCAAGTCAAAAAAAGCCGCAGCTAAAAAAGCCGCGGCCACTGCAGCAGCCGCCGCTACTCAGCAGGAAGAAGAGAAGGAAGCGGCTCCACCCCCGCAGATGGTCAAGCCCGAGGAAATCATTCTGGCGAGAGAAGGTAAGAGGGGTTGGAAATGGAAGGGGGCTATCTGCGAGTGACGGTTTTGTAATTTCGGACTTCCGGTCAATGAGAGGGCCACTTTGGCCGGAGATGGGATGGATTTGGGATAAAGGTCGATCGTTGAAGAGACGTGGAAAAGACTATTTATGCCGGATTTGGGATTGGAAAAATTTCGGGTTGCGAAAATTCTTTATTTACTTTGTTGAGGTCTACGTAATTAACGTGTCAAATTATGTATGATATAAAACTTATCGTTTATATCTAATAAATAATTTGTCAAGTATAATTTTTGAAAAGATTAAATGAAATTGATGTAAGCATACCTATTGAAATTTGTATTAATAATAACAAGGAAAACATGAGTTCTTTGAACCGAAGTTTTGATAAAGCTTTAAGAATTTCTTTTTTGAGATCATAACAAGGAAGCTAGTAACCTCTTCATCTATATAGAGTTTGATCTAACTGGGAAGTTGGAATTCCCATGACTGATAATACAAGAATTTATCTCATCATTATCAGTCTGGCCAAAATTATTAAAAAGACCGTATCTTTAAGTAACAACATTTACGTAACTTCATAACAAAAGTCATGACTATTATATTAAACATTCACACGATCACCACGTCACTATCTGCAAATTGCCGGTTATCAGCGAATCCAGCCTGCGTAAACTTTTTTATTAAAGACCGATCCATCTTCCCAGCTCGTTAGTCATCAACGCTGTAATAATCTCTTATCTGTTCGCAGATGAGATCAGAAAGGAAACGAGGCGTCTGCTCTTTACGCGCTGCAAGAAGACCGAGATAAATTTGCGAAAGTATGCGATTCTGGGTGGTCTTTATCGGATCGACCTGATCAATCAGCCACCGCAGCCCAAAGATATGCGACGCGACATTTTCCTTACAACGCGTAAGTGAGTAATAATCTACGAGTATTGGCGGGGTTTAAACAATAAGCGATCCGGTTGGCAAATTAGTCATAATGCGCTAAATAGATAGGATGGTAATGAATTGATTCAGAGAAAAGCGATAAGTATCTGGAGGCGATAAGCGCACACCTACGCTACTGATTCGGTGAAATTAAATTTGGCAAACTTTCTTCTATCTGTTGCTGCCAGTCATTATTTCGTCGGCTGATATATAATTTTATGTGTGCCTTTATTTTTAGTAGCGTGAGTTAATGCTTTTTGCCATATCTGTATCGAAGACACTTGTAATTTTAGCAATTTGTTTTTACAGAATTGAATTATTATTTTCAATTTAAGAAACGGCATCCAGACACTTGTCGGTTGATATATCTTAATGAAATATTTTAGATTTCAATCATGTATTTTTGTTACAAATTTTTTTTCAACACTTGAAACGACTCCGTAACTTCACGTAGCGCTAAGGGCATTTACGGTATACAATTAACTAAAAATAAATTCAATAATCAAACTCATCTAAAACTAACTTAAAATAAATAATGCCAAAAAGCTACAATTGGCATTGAGCAAATTCCCTCTAAAAGCCGTCGAAAAGCCGTCGGACAGTATTTTTCTCATAAAATCAAAGTCAAGAGACTACTCGTCCCTGAGCGCTACTAGAGGGTAGACGGTAAACGGCATGTAGGGAGGCGTCTGCAGAGTGCGCGGGTTTAATTTGGCCGCACGGTTGACTCAGTGCAGCTGCCGAAGGAGCTCGAATTCGTCAAGTTTTCGCGACCGTATAAAGCGCCGCCGCCCGCCCCGGATTCCGAGCGCACCCCGGAAGTCATCGAGGCCGAGATGAAAGCGCTGGAGGCTGCGATGGAGGCACTTGCGCTTGTCACCCTCAAGTACGTGCGAGACTGCTCTTCTATATAGTTTCTCCCATCTTCCTTACTTATTTTTGCCCTATTTTTCGGTTCTCCCTTCTCTCTCTCTCTCTCTCTCTCTCTTATTTTCTCTTTCTCTCTACCTCACCTCTTCTATTGAATTGTAAGCCGAGATTTAATCAAGTGATGATGCCCTCAGCCGCGCGGCGTTTGCAGATTTAGACGTGCAGCGCCATAATAATGGAGAGAAGAGAATTTTGCGATCTCGCCTTTGCTTGAATATTTATGATCAAACGGGTCGGTAAATTGGATTTGTCCGTTTTAAATTGAATAATTTTGATTTGGTAGAAATATGAAACTCCGGTAGATGGTTGCCGCTCGAAAACATTTTTTTAGAAGAAGTTTTAAAGATAAAAATAGTTTGAAATTTTGTAAGAACTATTTCGCAAAAATGCTTAGATAATTTCAAAATTCTCAAAATACGTGACTCCAAAAAAGCTTTAATTCTTGTTGAACCAACAACGAGAACAATAATCCATCTGCTATAAGCATAACATAAATTCCATTCTCAACGCACTACAAAATTCAGTTCTTCCCTCTAACAAGTAAAATTTCCATTTCATACAGCGAACAATGAGACGGCCCAACAATTTAGCCCTCAACGACAATCCCGCAGCAGCAGCACGCCACTTCAATCCCCGTGCACACTAAAACCTTGCAATTCAAATTACTCAGCCCCCTAAGCACCCCCTTTTGTGCCCACTCTCGGCATTGTACAGATTCGTATGCAGACACGATCCGGATTTAACGCTCTCTCTCTCACACACACGTACACCTACAATTTCTCTTTGGCCACAGACTGCCGGACTCGGTAATGTGGTTCGAGCCACCTCTAGTGGCCCACTGGCTGCCCGAGGAGAGGGTCTGGTCTACCGAGGACGTCCACGACATCAAGTACAACGAGGAGAAGCAGACGATTACCTTTCGTACAGGTAGGCTCGGTCTTCATGGCTTGGCCGGCTATCGGTTCGTCAATCTGCCCTTCCAGAGCTGGGAGCTCAAGCCAGAGACGGGAAAGAGCAGCGAGGGTGGTGTTATACTCAGCATTACCGGTGCTATTATCCAGCTTGAGTTTCTTGTTAGAGTACGTATATTGTTAGTCGAGGTGATTAGTGCGTGATTTTCAAGGAAATATTTACTATTATAATTCTAATTTACAAGTTTTTGAGTTCGATACAGTAGTTAAAAAAATTATTTGTTACTCTTCTTTAGAGAAACTTTATTATTATCGTCATAATTCGAAAGTAGAAAAGTTCAATAAAATTTAGTTTTGAATAAAAAAATATAAATTAGTAATATAATCATTATACAGCATTTTGAGCTATTAATTAAAAATCCTACCTTATATGGCTACACTCTATCAAACAATTCGTTGACTTTTTAGGAAGATCTAGTCTGTTTGCATTCAATTATTGGAGGAGGATCGACAGCATTACAAGATTTATTAGACAATTATATGAGACTTCATATATTAATACTTGTAAGATACATAAATATTTAAAATAATTTTTTAACTGTCAAATATAATTTTTTTTACATCTATTCATAGTATTTTTAAGAATATAAGATTGAAAAGAAACTTAATTTTAATACACGAAATAAGCATATTAAAATAAAAATAATAAAAAACAAATTTTAAACGAATATTCTAATTTCTATAGCCGTAATTTATGACTAGAAGAGTGTCAGGGATCCGGATCATGGATTTTGCTCAAACTTTGGGATACGGTTTCAGATGTTGAAATATGAAGAAAACCCAAATTTCAGACCCTAACGCTTTAGAAAACTCAAGTTATTCATATTTCTAGTTTTATTTTAAGGAAATATTGAAATAAACGCTATTTTTCAAATCTTTATATTTAGTCTTGAAAAAACTTGTACGTATCTATAAATACATAAAATTAAACTAGAAGAGACAAGCTTTCATATGCTTTTTGCAGAATTAAAATATTCTTCTTCCATTAAAAGTTATAACATTGGAATTATAGCTTTCGTACATTTTCGTTGTTGCACTTTGAACTGTTATAATTTTTGAGTGACGTAGAATATTTTAATTCTATAAAAAGCAATTGAAAGCTTGTCGTTAGCGAATAGCGTTTGTATCAATATTTTCTTGAAATAAAACTAAAAATATGAATAACTTGAGTTTTCTAAAGCGCTCGGATCTGAAATTTCGATTTTCTTCATATTTCAAAATCAGAAACCGTATCCCAAAGTTTGAGCAAAATCAGTGATCCGGATCCCCAACACTCTCTTAATGAGTGCGAAAAGCAAGCAATTTTCACACATGTTGCGTTTACTAGTTTTCTAAACGAATAATTTCACTAATATATGTTAAGTATATGTTAAATTAAAAGGATGATAAAAGGCCAAGGAAAAATAGTTACGTTAATCTTCACGAAAATCCCAAAATTGTCGAATAAATTGAAAAAATACTTTTTGTCAAGATTAATACGATAACGTTATTCGTTTAAAAAAACTCAAATGAGCTTTAATAAAGTAAGAAATTCCGAAAAATATCAATATGAATATTGCAACTTATCACTGATAAGGACGTTCTTCAATAAAAATCATATTAATAATTTTTATTTCGTTTTTAAAAAAGCGAACTACTTTATCTTCTGGCAAATAATGTAATCTTGACAAGAAATAATTTTTGTACTTTCCAATTAATTTTTATCAAACAATTTTTAAGTTCTATTATGATATTCTCTACAGATCTTTACTCAACCTTTTAACATTTCATCTGAAACTATTTTTAAATCACGATATCACAACTTTAGCATTTTAAGAAAATTCTTCAAAATCTACTTGAAATCTATGAAAGCACAATTCCACAAAAGAACTAACTGCAATTAGTTAACTGATGGTTAACTAATTGCAGAGTGAATTTCTCCGCACATTCAAAATTGTTCATAAAAGATATTTATCACAAAGTGCAAGAGGAACGAACTATAGAGTTCTAATAGCAGTATGTTTCTCTTATACAGAAAATGCGTGCCGCAGGCTGCGATGTCTTCCCAGAGCCGGACGCTGCGAGCTACCTGAAGGGCCTGACACTGAAACATCCGGTCGCCGGCAGGCATCTTCAGGCCTGCATGGGACTCCTCTCAACTGCCTACGTATTTTCGTGGTCGCGCTGGAACGCGACCCGACCGCCCCGAGAGATAGTCATGCAGATCAAAGAGATGCACGGATGCATGGCCAAGCTGGTAAGGGTCTTTTCAGATAAGAAGCTTTCAAAAAGCTTATCTTAACTTTTGGATTGCGCGCTTGTTGTTCTTGAGATTTTTGGTGGGTTGAAAGTAAAAAGAGAATTTAAGATTTTTTTGTTTCTTTACTTTGCTAATTGAAGTGAATTTGTACTTTTCAATGTTAATTTAATGTTATGTACTGCACTTTTACGAAAGTAAATATACTCTTGTTCTTTATTAATTCTGTTTTCGTGTTCTTTATTGAGCACAATGAAAGCTTATGAGAGCATTGTAAGACATCAGTTCTTATCAGATGAGTCAAAACTTAAGGTGAAACGTTTATCTTACGGTCAAATAAGTCGAAAGCAAGGTTATGCGTGTATTTCGATAGAATTTTGCATTATAAAATAAATAAAGCAGTGAAATATATATGTATATATCGTTTAAGTAAATTTATTAACTGAACTTTTTATTTATCAAACAATTTTTTAATAAAATAATTAAATTATTTTCTGCGTGTGCGTATTACTCTACAAAAAAATACTAATATAATTTAAAATTATTTTAACGCTAGAGATCAAATGCAATACTGGTGGTCACTCCCTGGCGTGCAACAGTGGTAAAATGTTCTGAAGTCAGTTCCGAGTTCTCAGATGAACCAGCAGATCCAAATAATCTGGTAAAATAGTCTAATAAAAATTAAATAATAGTTTTATAATAAGAAAATCACATTATATAAACTTTATTTGTTTAGTTTTACTCTGATGTTTATCATTATGCTCTTCATAATGCTGGGATAAAAAGTCGACTTGCAATGCAAAATATGTCCTACAAACTGTCAACGACAGTGACGAATCTTTTGGAAGCTACAAATGTAATAAATTATTCCGCCTGACGCTGGACGTTTATTTTTAAGATTTATCAAAGTGTAAATTTCATTATTATGATCAAAATAAAAAAAAACAGATTTTTTTCGACATAATTAATTTCTAATAATTTCTATGATAGATCTATATGTACTATATGTAAGAACTTTAATAATTTGTTTAGTGACACCTTAAAAATTGATCTTTTTAAAAGGTAACATTAATATTAAAATTTTTATGAATTTATGCTTATTATATAAGTTTATGGTGAATTTATTAATTTTTCATCAGAAGAGATTAACGTTGGGAAAAGAATTTATCGTTCGTGTAATTGTGTTGTTGAAAAAAGACTGTCGATTTTTAACAAACAATTTTTATTTAAAAAAATTTTAAGCACAGACAGAGTCTGTCTTCAACAACAGAAAAGAATAATGTTAATGTTAATATTCTATATTATTATAACTTACAATAAAAGTAAAGTTAATAACGTTAAAAATTAATGAATTATCTGTATTATAAAAATATTTTTTTCCACCACCACCATAAGAAAATATGAGGATTCCCGATTCTTTTCTATTATCAATATTTATTTAACATTATTTTTCGATATTTTTGTTTATCTTATCTCCCTATGTAACCTGGTCTGGTCCTGACCTACGATAATTGATCATTAGAAGATCACTCCTGGATGCTGGTATAGATTTTGCTACTTTAAAGGTCCATTTTTATAAATTAAAAATGACAGTAGGCGTGCAAGTGTCAAAAAATTATATATTTTCGTTTAAAATGAAATAAATAATTCATAAAAAATAAAAACGTAAATGTGCAGGGGGGTACTTAATAAAGATGAAACAAATTGTTCTTTTGTTATAACTATTGTAAATTTATTATAATATTAATATTAATATTTTACAATGTAACTTCATGGTCCTAACCATAGTTTTCATTTGTAAGGTAACCGCAAAACTCGTGTTCCACAGACAAAAATGCGCAGGAATTGAAAATCAACGTATATATCAGCTTTTTTTTATGATCATTCAATAAATTTACAATCGCCATGCAATTCTAATATATTCAGGATCTGCGATCATGAATTTTTACCAGTCACAGATCATGCGGAATAAAACAAACATCATTTAGCGTAGAATTTGAAAATTTAACGTATCCTGCCAACTTCGTGATTAGCACAACCGCACGTGCGTTTTTATTTTTTTTATTTGTTAAATTTGGGATGGAGGGAGTTTGGTCACAGTAAATTTCGCAACGAGTCACTTGAGCGCAACATTGAATTTGCACATTTCTCTAATCGATAAATGCCTGCAGGTATCGACGCGAGGATCTCGAATGCTGTCGATCATTGAAGAATCGATGACAATAACCGATGTCACATATACACCACTAGAAGACTAACAGCTACGGTTAATTATAAAAAATATATAATTACAGTTAACTAGTTTATACTTTATTCTATGATAATTATAGAATCACAATTAATTATGGTTAACTAATTGCAGAGCGACCGACAGCGAAGGTTTCTAGTGCGACCAAACTCCCTCTTGTTTTTTTTTTACCCCTGTGACAATAATTGCGTTTTGTCGTCATCGTCTCTCCTATCTCTCTCAGTCGATCCCTAAAAATTGCATTTTTTGTTCGCAATGTATGTGTAACGCGACACTCGTACAACATTGATTTTCTAGATATTTGCAGCATGCCCACTTAGTGCTCTTTTTTATTTTCCTCATTATTCTCTCCTACAGATTTACAAATTCTCCATCAACAGATTCCTCCGCGTCAACATAGCCGTAGGCAATTGAATTGCACGTTTCTTTACTGCGCGACACGCATGCAATTTTACGAGACTACGTACAAAGAATAAATGCTTCTCAGGCACTACAGTTGAATCTCAAAAGCCCGCGCGCCCTTTTTTCAATAGATTTTTCTTTTTTCGGTTTTCTTGATTTTTTCTTCGTAAACGTATTTTATCTATTTTCTTTTTCCGGGGTTGACAGCGCACGCCTCAACGCTGAATACTTGTGAAAATCAAGATTGCGCATATCGTGTCGATATATACATTTTTTGCTATTGTCGTTTGAGATTCTCTCTGAAATCAAAATTGTGTACTCCCGCAAAATGGTTTGTTCGCGGAGTGACTTTTGTTGTTTCTAGGATCAGTTTTTGTTTGTTCTTTTTTTTCTTTTTTAGAAAACAATGAAAAGCGCATTCAAATTCTTTTCTAAAAGTCTGACGAAAAGACAGAAAAAAATGATTTGAAAAAGTTTATTTTATAACGCTTTGTTTTTCATTTCTTTTCGTTTCTTTAATTAGTATGCACGTTTCATCAGACTTTTTAAGAATAATTTTTTAATAGTTTTAAGTTTGTAGCTACCCTAAAACAATTCGTTCCTCTGAAGATACGCAACTTAAAATGCTTTATCTTTTTTTTTTAATTTTCAGCTATCTTTGTATATGACTTTCGTGGGAAAACTTCAATAGTTACATTTTTATGTTTCATGATAAATAAACGTTTTTCATTTTTTATCTACTGTTTTGCTGCCTATTTTTTACACATACAAAGGTCAGCTCAACTCGATATGCGCATCAAATGACGATCATCGACTACTTGCAATACGTCTCCGCACAAATTTTACGGGATATCCAAATTTTTTTCACTCATTTTTCTCTTATTATTTTTTATTTCACGCTATAAATTGCTTTGAGTGAACTCAGTCATATTAAATACAAACGATTCCTGTAAAAACTGCTCGCTACACGTCCTGAATTTAGTAAAATTATAATCTTTTTATAACCGTATTCATATATTTAAAAACTTTAATTTTAAATTTCGACCTTTTCAGATTTTTTAATAATATTGTTTATATACATAACCTTTATATTTATGTACTATGTGTGTTTTTTGTATGTGTATGTGTATGCATTTGTGTTCGAGAATGAAATAGTTAGCGACATCCATAATTTGAAGTTTAGGTATGTATACTTTGAAAATAGTTCAGTTTCAGCGCTAAAATTTGGTTTGTATTTGTTCATTATCTGTTTACAGTATTTGACATAATTCAATGAACTTGAAAAAGATAATAAAATATATCTTGGATTATGAATTCATACTTTTTAATAACTTGACAGCAATATTAGAATCAACGTATGTTGATGTAATGTTTTGAAGTTTTAATCACCTCAAGAGCAAGAATCGTTTTAAAGTGTTTTAATAACGTTTTTTGTTAACGTTACAAAATTGTATTAAAATTTTTATTTTAATTTTATTAATAACAGTATTCGTTTTACTCGACGATAATTTTAACTTTCAACATGAATATGCGAGAAAGTTTAGACTCTTAATACAATCTATTATAAGAAATTATCTTTTTTATATTTGCGATTAGATGTATTCTCAAAAAGCAATTTAGAACGTGAAAGTAGTTAAGGATATCAGTAAAATGAAAACATTTTTGAGGGTATAAAGGATTATTTTACTCTTCTATTTTCGCATCACAAATTTAGGGGTTTACACCACTTGTTTTAATTACCTTCTTATCAATCAACCAGCGACATGCGTTTGAGCTTTACAATAACGATTTTTGCATTTAATATTTTTTGTTTTTTTCTTTGTCACCTAACCAAAAGACTAGCTAATAAATCTAACGGAAAAACTAGACGACCTAGCTTTGCACGGTTTTACTCGTGGCGTAAATTTCATCGCTAGACGATAGACAACGATTTTTTCGGGCTACGCCGACCTTATACGAGTTATACACTGGCACACACTTGTATATTTTTTATATAATTCTTTTTTTTTATTCACTTTAAACCATTATGATTTTAATTCTTAATTCTGCGCTTATTTTTTTATGCACCTGTTTGCTTATACGGTATGGTAAAATAAAGAGTTTACTCATTTTTTATGAGTGATGCATCTTTTTCTTATCAATTGCTTCGTGCACTCGGGAAACGACGAGAGTTTTTGGTATCATTACCTATCAAGCCAAATTAATTCTTCTTATCATTAGTATGAAAAGTTTTGGCTCTCCGGCGAGAAAATTTATACTAAATTTAACCAAGTTGGATCGGTGTTCGATGATATCGATAACAATCCGCTTGAAATGATTTTTCGATCACAGTCCTTCATCGAGATCGCTAAGACCAAAATCGAAATTTTTCTTTCTCCGAGTGCACATCTTAATCTTTACCTTCTTTTCTTTCGTTTTGGTACTATACGTATTTTTAGTGCTCGACTTTACCTTTTAACGCGTATACTTTTAATCGAAGTGTCGACCTATCCTTAAAGGCGCTTAGTAGCGCTTTGCACGATGCATTGCTCCGACGGGGTGGTTCATTATCATACTCACTTAGTCGATCAAAAAACTCGTCATTTTTTCGCACTACGCCGTGCATCATCTCTTTAAGCTTGATACGGAGGAGCGGGTCATTTTCAACGAGTCGAACTAGCATTTTATTTACTAATGGAATTGCGATTGTACAATTTTTTTTTTATTTTCTCACATAAATATAGAGACTCTGACTTAAATATTTGCTGACTTTCATTTTTATTACTCAATAGTTTCATATCATCACAATCGTGGAATTACTGTAACTGCAAGTTTTGTGTAATCACTTTGAGGATTTACTTGTATATATCTCTAACTCGATAACTATAAAATCGTTAGTAATTTACTTAAATAAGAGCTAAATTTTTCTTTAAAAAAATAACCTAATTATGCAAGTAATTAGTTTTAAAATTCTTCGATCCTAATTCTTAAGTAAGACTAAGGATTTTTCTAATATTTAATCGATAATATAAAAAATCATCTTTATAAATGTTAATTACATTACTGATAAAACTATAAATTTTCAATAATTTATTCAACAATATAACAGAGAATACTAATTAATTGGTGTTTAATCATGAAACATTAAGTCGATTATCATTAAAGGTTTGCAGTACACATAGGACAATGTTTACGAAGCTTTTACACCTCTGACTCTAAAGCCAAATATTTAAAAAAATATACATTTCCCATTGAAACCTCTCGTAAGGATCTCTTATAAAATTATATCTCTCCGATCTCTGTTAAATCTGGCAATAATATACATTTTATATATTTCATATATCAACTCTAAAATATATTACATTAAAATTTGATATATTTACTCGAGCTGACTAATTATATCAACATCACTAATGACTTTCCCATTTTTCCTTGTTTTCTTGAAGTAAGTAGAATAATTGTTGTCTCCTGTCTTTGCCCACATTGTCAAACGACTAATTTACTTTTCACTAATTACTCAGATAATTAGAATCACATCGACGGCTCGCGCCACCCAATAGGTATTTATATGTTTTGCTTTTACTTTGGGAAAAAGAATCAGCAATTCGATTAGTAAATGGAGCTTTTGCATCGATTCGTCAGATGCTCGATTTCACGTACACGTAAACGTCATCAAACAAAATCCAATAATAATAATCTATTTATACATGTTACCCCCCGTGCGGGCCAATCATCATCATTATCGCGTTTTATAAACACATACATTTATTGTAAATAGAGTTGCTTTGGAGTCGCTTTGGAGAGACAGTCAAAATTTTATGGTTCTTTAGGAGGAAGACGGAAGAGCCAAAACATAATAGATGATTCTGATATTTAAATTTTTCATAGTATTAGAAAATTTTACTTTCGTATTAAAAAGAAATAAAGTGACTTAAATTTAAACCTTAAATAAAATATTTATTTATGCAGCGTTCAATTTTATTTAAAAATTAAACAAAAGTTTTTTCGTTTTTACTACTTCTGTTATCTTCTGAAAAAAATTGAACTTGTGCATTATCTTGTACAAACATTGATTGTATAAAATTTCATCTTTATTGATAGAATAATGTGATTAACAAGATGTAAATAAATTAAAGTAGAAATTCAGTTTCCGTACTTTGAAAAATTTGAAATCAGGCAAGGTGAAAAATGAGTAGATAATTGGACACGAAATCGCACGCGAGATTCGAAGACAGACATATATAGCGAGATTACGCCTACGACTTGGGATTATACAAGAATGGGGATTTTGCTGCATCTTTACATGTACGTAAGCGAAAGTCGCAAGAAAATAATCGTTAGAAGCATTATATCGACAAATATGATATTTTAAAAAATAAAGTCATGTACAAACAGCAAGTCGTATTTTTATTAAATGTTAAACAATGCGTATTTTCCTTATTTAGCAACAATTATTAACGTCATACAATTATCAAAGGAAAAAATTGTATTTTATTAACCTCTAATTATTATAAAATCAATGAAAAAGAAAGAAATACTTTTGTCATCAATAAAATCTTTTAATCAATTATTTTCTCGCTTATTAATCTTTCCATAACACGTATACAATATACAGGAATGGTAATATCAATGGAGTGTGTGCGAGTGTACGTGTGTATTGTTTTTTTGAATATAATACGAGTGCATCACTTTTTTCTTTCTTTTTTCTTCATGTGTTTCGGACACATACGCATAGCTGTACCATATACATGTACATATATACCTATATATGTATGTATATACATACATACATATTTATATATATGTACATGTATATTTTTTGTTTTACACATAGGTAATATATATAAAAATACTTTACAAAGGGTTTTTTTATCTCACAAACGCGCACAGGCTGAGACTTTTTTTATTCGCCCCTTAGAGCCAACGGGGCTATGCATCGGGCCGATTTATAATTTTTATTTTTATTTATTTTTGTTTAGATTACCGCTTCCTCTGTCTTTTATATGTATATGTATATGTCGAGTCTTGCTCAAAAGGGTATAATTCATATATTATATATGTACTGTATATACAGACATTTATGCATCGCATATTTAACTAGTATAACCAGATCAACCAAATTGTGGACACGAAAATACTTCATTATTAAGTGTGTACCATTTTTCCATTTAGTTATCTCATTCCGAGTAGTCGTGTATTTATAGGTATGAACTTATATATTTAATATACGTGTAAGTTTTTCTCACTCCTCATAATTGTTCGTGTAAGTATTTGCAGTGTATCATGTTTTAATGGTTTAATGTTACTTTTTTCCTTACATCCATTGCATTCAATTTGATCATATCTTAATGTATGTGCTTTTTTATTATATATGATGTATAGTTTTTTGTATGTTCCTTTTATATGATTTACGAGCGTAGCGTATTTATTATTATTTTTTCGATTAAACATGCGGGATGACAGCGACAGAGAAGTTCAATATCTAGAAATATCGGGAATCATTGGCTCACTTCGTTTTTAACTATATGTATGTATATATAAATCCACGCGACAATCAATAAACTTACTTTTAATATTTTTAGTTTAGATAATATTTAGCGATTTACTTGTCATTAAAAAAATGAAGCGAGCTACGTTTAGTTCTCTGTTAGTGTCATCATCAGTATTCTTGAGTGTAAAAACTTGCCGTTTCATTTTTTATCGTTTTAGTTCAGCGCACACCAATGTGTTGCGTCCACGTTTCAAAAGAAAGAAGGAAAAAATCTGGTTATTAAGATCTACACATCGATCAGAGCAACAAACAATGCATTCACTTTGTGAATCTTTTCACCGCGTCGTGCACCATTTCAAAAAATCTGATTTTCAGCGTTCAAAGAAACCACGCTTTATTTTGAATTAATAAGAAGTAGTTTTTGTACTCTCAAAAATCGATTCTTATGACTTCTTCACGCTTCATTTTTGACAACGGTGTCGACGCAATGTGTAAGATTAAATTTTTTACGAACGCTGTTTTCTTCTTTAATTAAGAAATATTTTGGGGACCGTCCCAAGCTTAGTCTATTAGTGAAAATCGTGTGATCGCCGCGTAGAAGAGGCATTCATTTAGATATGCTTGAGTTTATCAGAGGCTTAATATTGTATCAATATTATATTTGTATTTGGGGGAGAGAATATTATACTTTATAAAGGTTCTATTATATTTTTAATTATGCTTCACATTGGTAACAACATTTGATAAATAATTAATAGCATTTTATAACTATTACACATTTTATATATTTTTTTCAGCATAAAATTCTCTCCATTTACTCATAAGGTACTAACACAGTCATAAACTATTTTAACTAAAAATTGCTCTTCTTTTACTAACGGTAAATATATATATTATTCTTTAGTAAACAAAACTACTATAATTTGAAAAACGCATGAACCTAAAGTTCGTTTCGTATAAACTCTCCGTTAAATATATAAACAACTTCTTATCATAAACAATATAATTACTTTAATCCGTCAGCGAGAAACTTTAAAGGATCGAAATGGCCAAGAATTTTCTGTTTACACGGTTGGTTTTGTATTAAATTGCGAAAGCATTAGGATCCCTTCATTTCCTAAAGCACTTTATACTTTATAGAACTTTTTTTCTTATCACAATGGAGAAAGCGATGGCGAAGCAATCGGCACATGGACGAGATTTTATTTCGAACTCGATCGCCCATTCGATTCGTTTTACATAAATGTTAGTTCGCGAGTACGCGTTCCTTTAATCCGCCACGGGCAACGCAACAGGATACCTTCCTTCCTGCCTTAAATTCTACTGTTGGAAAAAATCATTTCTACATTTTAACGCGTGCTTTTACGCTTCATTTCAAATTAGCTACATTGACACAGAAACTTAATTTTTCCTTTTCCGATTAAGTAATAATTAGGTCATCTGTTGAATTATACGTTATTGATAGTTAAGCTAAATTTTAGTTTTATCTGTATTGATTTAATAATTAGTATAATTAGAGAATGCGTTTGATATAGTGGCTCCATGTGATTGCAATATCGTTAATTTAATTTTAATTTTTAATATTTTTTTAATCATTATCGAATTTAATAATTTATTTATGGAAACCTTAAGATTGAAAAGAAATTATAGAAATCATCAAAAAAGTAGTAAAATTATTGCAGTGGAAATATTATTCAACATTTATCAAGTTATTACGCTCATTATATCATCACGCTTATATTTTTTTAATGATTTAAGTCATCAAGGTTCGAATTAAGTAAGTAATCCTCTCAGTAACTTTGACTCAGCGGCAAGAAAACACATTTCTTATCTTAGACATAATTTTTCCTCCTCCGCAAAGCAAATTCTCTCTTTTTCTCGCTCGCTTTACAAATTTTAACGACGACCCTTCTTACAAAACACTTTTTACCCATAAGCCCCACGTGTATTTGTGCAGGTGTGCAGCTCGTGAGAACGTGTTAATAAGTGTCAACAACTTTGCGCATCTATTTTTACACATTTTTGCACACGTCCGTGATTCGTGTATAAATTGATTACGCGTAGGCAACGCGACTACCGCACTTTGGGATATTTGCTGTACTTTAGATAAAAATCGGAGCTGTGGAATCGCGCGACGTCGATTTTTATATTTCTTTTAATCGGATAAGAGTAATACTCAAATGCCAATTTTAGCGTGTCACGAAATAGAATATTTAAACATATTAGTATTATTGTAATATTGTACAAAGGTAATTTTAGCTTCAACCGGTTTTCTCTTATCTTCAATTATTCGTCTAAATTTACAATAACATTTTCCTTTCACTGAAAACTGTTGGTATAGAATTAGTCATGATTATGGCAGATATTATAAAATCGAATTTGGGTTTGTATTAATCGAACGCAAATAAAATCATCGGTCTATTAAATTTCGGATTGACACGTGCATTAATTTCAGTGAAAGTTTCACAAAATAGTAACACGTGTTAGATCTATTCAGGCTGTGTTAACAAAGCTAATGCAGTTAATGAGCTGAATTTTCTTGTCGGAAAATCTTTAAGTTATCTATTATATAATTAATAACATCTATTAGAATAAAATTGTAATAAAAATGTATTTTAAAATTAATCAAAAATTCGAATTTATATTTAAACATATATTATTAAGATTTACTCATTTATATTATAATTAAACTAATCACGAAATAGATTATAAACCCATAAATTTCTCATACTTATTTCCCAATTCTCAAAGTCAAAAACGTTTTACGACATAGTGAAGCAATAAAAAAATTTAAAAATATATTTATATTTAATCCTAATTAATTGAATACAATCTACGCTTATACCCATCCAAACTATCTGGACAAATAAACAACGCGCGTAATTCACCCCAGAGCGCACCCCCAGTGTAAATAAAGCCTTAAACAATAACGTTAAAGCATACACAGACGTGAGCACGCTTCGGCTTATGCTTGTCTAGAATAACGCAAGGATTTATTAGCCTCCGAAGCGTACACTGGCTTCTTGTTTGATCAAGGAGATGCTCAGGCGCGTGTTTGAGTAGCAGCGAGAGTATACTCGTGTATTTGCATCGAATGTGATCGCTAACACTATTGGATCTCCAGTATTGTCTTGTTCAGTTTACCCGACAGATTATCAAAAAAAAACTAGGTTTAAATTTTAAAGAATTTGATTAATTTTAAATAATTTTATTCCAACAATTTGAAGAGTAGCAGATTTTTTTTTTTTTTTTAATGTAAATAAAATGATTAGTCTTAGTCCTCTGATAATTGTTTTTACAGAAAAATTTAAAGTAGTGTATTGCGAATTTTGAAATTTCTTTACAGGAAAACTGTGAAATTAATGAAGCTGAAAGCTGAATATTTTTTCAGCCCATTTTATAAAAGTAAATTAAAAATAATTATAAATTAAAAATAATTAAAATTAATACATAAAATTTATGGCTCTAGGTATTAAAATATTAATAAAATAATTTTAAAATTTCTCGGAAAAAGAATAAAGTAAAATTTCTTTTTACTTTTCCACGACGTCGTTCTCAGCCTAGAAAGTCATTCCCGGCGCCTCGGCGATAGTATAATGTAATTTCTTAATACAAGTCACGAGGCGAGACATTTTCCAGCTCGAAGAGATCACGCGTATGTATGTCCCGTACTGAATTATCGATCTAAGCGAGCAGGTGCTAGGTACATTACAAGATTGATCGACGTCTTTATTGTTGTCGCGCGCGCAAACTGCAGCGGCAGCAGCTCTCGTCGTACGCCTTGGGAACTTTTCAATTTCACGCTGCTTGCCGAGGCAAGAAGGAGAGAGAGAGAAAGAGAGAGAGAGAGAGAGAGAGTCAATACCTCGAAGGAGTAGCCCGATAAAAATTGATAGAATCTTTTGCTCTCCGTCCCTTTTCTTGATTGAAATCCTTAGTTTTGCCGAGAAAGAAGGAGGGAGGCGAGCTCGGGCTTGTGTTGATTTAAGAGCCAAAGAACGTTTTCTCGTATTTTCCGACTGAGTCGAGTTCTGTACGACTCTTAAACTTTTAAGGATTATAAAGAAACATTTATGAAAAAACGAAAAAGTTGATTTTAAATTACTAGAACTCTTCAAAATTTTAGCCGAGAGTTCTTGAAAAAGTAGGAAAATCGTAATAAACGCTTTGAAAGAATTTTGGCAGTTATAATGTGGAAAAGACCTTTATGATATGCGGCAAAGTTTACGCGGCGATTACGCGAAACGATATCTTTTCCTCTTTCTTTTCGGCTTAAACTCACCAAATCCGTACTTAAACACTCGTTTTAACAATTCCCGAAAGCATCGGACGGTCCTCGGGAGATTTTTAGATTTTTTTTTATATCGTTCATTGTTAACAACAGCAAACTACCGAATCGATCTACTAGTTTTTTATTCGTTAGCTAGATTTTTTCTTTGGATTTCAGCATACAAATACAAGCTTGTTTTTTTGTTTAAGGTACACCGATCACAATCGATATAAGAAGATACGTTTTTGTTACTACATTATTTAAGGTTTCCATTTTTTTTCTGTCTTTCAGCATTATAATTTTAAACCCGCGCATGTGAGCGTAAAATACAAACGTCTCGTTGAAAACGTCGGCTCCTCACGTTATTTTTTCTACATTACTTCCTCATTCTCTCTTTATATTTATTTTTGTTGTTATTTTGGTTTAATCTCGCGATGTAAAAAAAATTTTCCGTCAAAAATATCCGTTTCGCCTAAATCATGTGCCTGGATGAGCTAAGCGTTTATCTAATTTTTTCGCCATAAAGAATTCAAAGACGCTTTTTCTCTTCTCTTTCGCATCGATCACACGTTCGTGCTCCTATACGTTTTTAATTTCTTTAAGAATCGCGTATATTTACAAGTGCCCGAATGTATCTTTGCAACTTTTTTCCTCCTCAATTATCTAGAATAATATATAACGCTAAAGAGATTACACACACGTTAATTCGTCAAAAGTTTACTTCGCCTCCCTGCGGCGCGACTTCATTTCCTTCCTTCTTTTTCGTCTTTATTTTTTATAATTGGCCTCAGTTGTATTGTTTATATATTTTTTTTTTTTTTCATTTTTCTTCATTTTTTCGTAGATATATTTTTATGGTAAAACGACTGTTTTTATTTTCAAATACTGAGCAAATCGGCGTCACCGATCTCAAAAAACTAAAAGATAGTAAGACACAGTTTAGACTATGAACAAACGCCGTTGCGACGTCGATAGACTATGGAAGCGCAAATAAATAAACGCCTTTGATGCTTCTCTCACAATTCGAGACAATACAAAGTAGATAAACGCTATCGAAAGTAATTTGCTGGTCTTTTAAAGAAGTTTTTTCGATTATTCTATTCTTTTAGATTTGCTTTTTTTATTCTCTTAATTTTATCAATTCAAATTTGGAAATTGTTAATTCAAGTTGCGTTAATCCAAATTTGTAAGTGCTTAAAATAAACTTTAATTCTATTTTAAATAAATTATTTATTTTAAGACCTTTTGTATGTTATTATCTCGAATTGCGTTAAGACTCAAAGGGATACATATATAACCAACATTGTGTATCGTTGAACATTTTTTTTCACAAATAACAGATCGGTGACGAAGACGTTAAAAAAGTCGAGGTTTTCAAATTGACGGTGAGTTGTGCGTCGTATCGCGCAGTTTATTGAAAAATCATCGGTACACATAAATGCGCCTCTTTTACGTCTTTAAATTTACGTCAAGCCATTGTTGATGATCATCGTATCTATGCTTTCTTTTTTAGTCTTGAAACGCAAAATGATAATAATAGTCGACTTACTACATACAATAATCGCAAAAATCCGTGCAGCTAAAATTAATTCGTTTTTCGACAGTATTGTAACACACACGCGCTAATCGTCAATTAGATTAGATATAATCATTAATCACGATGATTATAGACCATTTTTTTTTTCATAACTCGCGCTTCTTGCTGCCTTCCTTCATCACCTGCTGTTTAGATATACCATTGTTTACTTCACTTTCTTGTACGCGCTAGTCTCTAATTTATAAAAGTATAATTACTACAACGTGTAATAGCAAAAAAGTAATTGGTAATTACTATTAACCGCATTTTTGCACATTCCGTCATTATTACAATTAATATACGAGTTTTACAAATCACTACTATGCTCGGATTCGTATCACTTTTCACATGTATGCAGAATCCGAGCGGGCTTTTAGTACTAGAATCATGAATATCAATCGCATCCATGATGCCTATATGCATATTATGGGCTCAAGTATATCCCGTGTAATTACCAATTACCCGAGGCGACCACCTCTCAACTTGCCAAAAAATAATTTTATTCTCTCGTTCTTCGTTTTATCATTCTTGCATTATAAGAATCCAACAAGTATGTATTTATCGCAGCTCTGAGAATGAACTAATGACATGTAAAAGATAAATAAATATGAAGCATCAAACTACCCACAGTATAGGCGCGAAATTCTTATGTACGATTAGCCGTTCGTTTATTTACTTTTTGTCTTAATTATTCGATATTATTTTGTTTCAACAAACTTGAAATTAAGACGTTCCACGGGATGGCCAATGCTAAACAGCTACAAATGTTGATGATTTTTCTTCAGTTTTCTTTTTTTTTATGAAAGCTATTTATTGTTCGAACAGTCAAGTACTAAAAATTGTATATATAAACCATAAAGTCAAGAAATAACATTGAAACAATTTATACAATTTATTGGGAAATAATAATCGTGAACTCTTAATAGTTCATAACATTAACCAATGTAACAAATGAAAACAATTCATCTTCAATCTTATTCTTGACTGATTTGTAGTCCCAGATCTCATCAAAAATTTAGCATCAACCAACCCACTATCGTCGATTTTCCAAAAGAAACAACGCGTCCACCAGAACGGCAAAGCTCCTTAAAAACTAGGAAGAATAAAACGCAAAACTAACAAGTCACATAATCATACGTAAACAAAAAAAAAAAGGTAACGATAACGAAAAATTCTTATCGATCACACGAAGGTTTGTTTGTTTTTCTTTTATATCTTCAACTGGAAACGTCTCGCGTGCACGGAGAGAGAGTTCACATCGTCATAAAAATTCATGTGTTATTCGGACTGCGTTAGTGTGTGAGTGTAACAGGGTTGTCTGCGTGTTCCATTCGCTAAGCATTATCCCAACGCGCTCCGAAAAAAGGATGCACTCCTGCTATCCTCCCTCCTTGCGAGAGAGCCTGCGCACGTTCAAACGCAAGCGCAAGAATCTTGATTTGTTTTTATTCACTTCTGCTTTGGCTACCGATGCCTGCTTGAAAATTCAGCAGGTTTGCTTTCCGAGGACTTCTTTACTCCGGCTTGAGACGGTGCCACTGCACGATGGTTTGCCTGGGTTTCGTTATCATGTCCTGCCAGTGCTTCGTCTCGCTCGCGCCGCTACCGTTTTTACCTGGAAAATTAAAATTGAGCTTTGTATACAAGTACGATTATCATGTATTAACGTTTTTTTAAGAGCAGTAATAAATGAAAAACTGATGATTTGAAAATTTGGAATATAGCAGCTCTTAGATTTGGATTTATAATCTAATTATCGGGGTTCAGCAGTAAAGCTATCGAACTACCCCATTAATAATAGATGTCCGCATGCTATTGTAGACCGACCGGCTTGTTAGCAAATCAAAATCGAAATTGGTCTGGCGTTGTCAGCTTATCTGTCTTCGAGTGAAATCCCGTCCCGAATTTATCCCGTCATACTATGCTAATAAAGTAAATTTTATTAATCCATAGCCATTATTTACGATTATAGGGATACTACTCTGGCAGAATTTTTATGTAAACTTTAAATTACAAAAAATACTATTTTATAATAAATAAATTTTTCTTTTTAAAATAATATAGATAAAAAGAAATTTACTATCTTTCATTAATTATCATTTTAAAATTATACATTATTCATATTTTGGAATATGCTATATTTTGTTAAAATTAAAAAAAAACGGCTAGGTCTGTGATTTAAAATATAAAAGAAGCATTAAAATTTAAATAATTGATGTTAAGGACTTGTGCTATGTATTAGTACTTCGAAAATTAGCACAAGTACTGTTTCATGTTTTGACTGTTTCTTATGCATTTTTTTATATTAAGTATGGGCGAAAAGATACTAGTGCATATTGAAACATTTGAATAGTACAGCTGAAAGAAACAAAAATTTACATTTTCACAACTTCAAAAACCTTATAAACGTAATATAAAACGATAAAATTTAAGTAATCAGCTAAATGTTTCTTAGCAATTTTTGATATTTATACATATAGCTATAAGTAATTAAATGTCAAAACATAATATCTATCTAGACAAAATTTCGTTTAGAATATTTTGAAATCCTGTAATCTTATTAGACATTTTTGATCTTATTAGAATATTTAAAAAAACGTTCTAAACAATATATTTTTTTCGAACACTTTACTTATTGATAGTAACATAACAACTTGTTCGATAAAGCTTGGACCTAGAAAGTAAAAAATCAGGGCTTTAACTTGCATTCGGACATTTTTTTAAAATTTATATTATTTTAAAAATTATTTTATTTTTAAATAGACCATAATAAACAAGTACGTTTTTGTATATATGCATAATTTTATATATACACGAAATAAAATTTTATTCCAAAAATTTGTGTTTTTATACATCAATCTTTTTTAATTTGATTTATTAATAAATAAAAAAAATTTTTTTTTTGTTATACGTTTTTGACAAGGGGTTATTTATAAATTTACACGAGTCGCCTGTAGCCTGGCTATATTACAGTGCAAATAGAGCGTTAAAAGGTGAGAAAATAGTGCCTAGCTATAGATACAAAAATGTTACAAAAATAGACTATTATAAGTTCAAAGTAAGTTCTAAATTATCTTTTCCAGTAAAAAAAAAAAAAAAAAAAAAAATGAAATCTACACCATTACCTCTAAAAGCCTAAAGTAAATACGTCGCTACGGAATTTTTCGAACCAGATACACTCTTTTTCATAATCAAAAAATCATCAAAAAGAAACTTTATCCCTATTCTAAAGAAGCTCAACGTCTTCTTCTAAGCCAGCCTTATCTCGAGCCGAAAGTAACATCAAAAATAACCCTCTAAAGAAAGCGCCTCTTTTAACTCTCGATAAAACTCCGTCCTCGCTCACACAAAATCCAATTCATTACCCATCCAAGATTCTATCTCTGTCGCGCCGAAAACCTCCCAAAATTATCGAATAAAAACCCCTCTTCCAGCTTTCATCGCCCCTGCGATAGCCTCTAAAATTCCCTGCAAAAAAGAGCGCATTTTCCTCAGTTCTTTGCATACGTGCGAGTCATCAAGGTCCGGCTTTCATGCAAAGTCTCTTTACGCCCTTGTGTCACATCCACGTCTTCGTAGGTGCGGTTTCCTAAGACGGAACTCGGGCTGAAAATCTTCTCTCCTGTAAATAACCCCGGGAGTGGAGAGAGAAATGGAGCTACCGCCGCTGCACGCTTCTGAAGTTTCACTCGCTCTTTTTCTCTTTTATACTGTGTGTATGTGTGTGCCCTGCGAACCGAAATGACGTGGACGCGCAGGCGCGTACACCGGCCCTTGACGGAACGTATATGGATAGAGCTACTGGCACATGCACGCTTACAGACACACGTATTTCTGGACACACAATTATATACACTGGTGTGTATGGATAGGGACGGAACTTACACGAATGTACTCGCGCTTACATACACCACCACACATTTTACCTTTTTCGCTCCACTTAGCGTCTTCCTCTCTCACTCATTTTCTACCCTCTTAGTCATACTTTCTATCTTTTTTACTACTCTTTCTGCTCCACTTTCTATATTTCTTTTGCACGTTTCATCTACATTTCCTTTTTCTCTTTACTTTTCTACTTTCTCTTTTCTTTCTTTCTTCTTACATATGTGAAAAGACATACGCACAGTCCACAAACACACACACGCACACACACACACACACACACGCACACACGAAGCATAAAAGAACAAACAGATTTTCTATCTTTATTTTTTCTCTGCACCTTTTCCTCTACAATCCTTTATCTCGCTATTTCCCTCAGGCTATCTTTCTACTTCTCTCGCTCCTTCTGTCTATCACTCTATTTTAACTCGCCTCTCCTTATCGCGCTTTACTCGGTCTACCATGTAATGAGGATGACGAAGGATGGTACTGTCGAGCTTTGTTTGTGCATTCGCCGCTATCAAGGGGACACTCGCAGTAAGTTTGAACGGCTTTCTCCTATCCTTTCTTTCCTCGAGGACATAAATGACGAAATGTTCCGGTAAGTCTTTTCTTTCCTGATTTTTTCTTCTCCCAGATCTTTTTTACAATCCTCTTGTCGCAGTAGCGTTTTTATCTTTTACTTTTTTAAGTTTCACACTTTTAAATTCTATTTGCACTTTTTTATGAAAATTTATTATTGGATAGTCCGCACGGGAACTTATGCAGAGCGATTATTTAACGTGGTAGGTGGTGATATTCAAGTATTTATTTTTAATTTGACCGTAATGCAAAGTAAAGCTTACTCGGTGAACGGGGAATTTTTCTTTGACATTATTTCATAGAATAGGTTCGAATATTGATTTTTGAAGCTTCAGCTTAAGTAATCAATGGAAACAGAGCTCGCTTGTTTGCTAGATAATATAAGGTAATCATTACAGAAGTTTAAGTGCAATTTAAAAAATGATGTAATGTTACAAACTGCGTTTATTTACAAGATTGGACAAATGAACCGGCATGATTTGTTACTCGAAATTTTTTCTTTATAATTATTCAACTTTTCCCTCGCAAAAGGTACAAAAGAACAAACAATACAAAAGAAAATTTAACGAGAAAATTCACTGCTCAGCGCTAACTTTTTCTCCGCTGCATCTGATTATTATTTTTTCTTCTCTGATTTTCCAATTATATCGCGAAGATCACTCGTGCAAGAATAAATTATTCCCTGAACTTTTTCTTCTCTTCCTCTTGGTAAGGGTGCCGAGTGATATTGCAGTTGTGCATACGGAAGGAGTACTTGTACACCATAAATTTTAACTTCAAGAGACTCGAATGATAAAATTCACCGGACTTGTATGGAACGATCCTCTGTTCTCTGCGATGCGAGCAAAAAAAAAGGAGAAGTAAAAAGCTGGACGCACACGCGGAAGTAGAATCATGCTGTCGAGCGTTTGCATTCCTTAAAAGTCAAAGCTTTTCTCTTGGAAAAATGCATATAAATGTGACTTGTTTTTCGGTTACTAAATAGAAATGTTTTTAGCTCGGTAAAAGAATTTTTGAACAGAGTTACTTATTAATGTCAGTTAATATTTGATTATTAAATTATGTTTGTACAAATAACGTAAAAAAATATCATTAACAAATGTACAGATTTTATGCTATAACAAATGGTATTGTATAATTGAAACAAACTGATTATAAAGATTTTTGCCTTTACCTTTATTGATTATTTAGAATGAAAACAAAAAGCATTAATATAACTTTGGTGCGATTTAAAAAATATATATATGTTTCCGATGCTTTTAATTGTTTACAACAGGATCACCGTTGACCCATTTTCTTTGATAAGAGTATTGCCTTGTAACAAAAACTTCAAAGGAATATATATTTACTTGAATTTTGTTGGGTTTTTTCGTTTTTAGAGATTTAATTATTGTTTCAATGTAAATTTATTCAATTTAATTATAATAAAAAATTATTTCCTTGTAATCAAATCTTTTTTACTCATTTAATTTTTGTGAATTTATGCTTTAATATTTTTTAGAAAGCAATTTATTCATTTAATTTGTTACTCACTTTTCATTGAGTATTAGTGTATTCTATATTTAGCTACTATATGTGTAATATTAATAACTAAAACTGTTAGCTAAAACAATGAGACATATGTATTATTTATAATTGCTTGTTTTATAAAGTTTAAAAAGTTGATTCTTTAATTTTATTTCAGAATTTTTATTCAAAACAATTTTATTAAGTATCGTTTTCTTTTCCTGATCAAATCAAAGGTGAATTATCGATAATGCATCAAGATGCTTGTTATACCTTTTTCTTGTTTTCTTTCAAGAGATTATGCAAGAGTAGTTTCTAGTAATAAATAAATTTAATTTCATTACAATGACCATTCGATTGCAGATACAATATTGAGAGTAAAAAAATATTTTACAAATTTCAACCTCTACAACTTATGGATAGATTATGATTTATTAGCTTAAGTCGAAAGTTTAATATGTAGTTAAAAGTATTACATAATTAAGAACTATAATATTTACTTCATCTCCGGCCAACAGCTTTTACCCACCAAAAGTAAATTTTATTTTATATACAATAAAACCTTTTACAACTTCAGCCACAGTTTAATAATAATGAACACTCTATATTGTTTTTAACTCATGTATTGATTTTCGTATTTTTTGTTACCTGTAACGAGAGACTGAAGTGATCTTTTTTAGATACACCAACACTATCCTATTAAAATTATACTTATACTTTCGTTATTTATAAGTATTAATGACATATGCACACGTACACGCACACACATATCTAAAATATAATGTCGGTAAAGGCTCACTTTCAAAAAGGCGGAAATCGTGTATGCGTTTAAAAAATCTTTTTCCTTTTTTCAAAAAAGAACGTTATTTCAACTGAAAGTAATACATTTTGGCAATAGGTAGTCTAATTCAAGAGCTTTTAAAAATATCTTTAAAATAACTTCAACTGTGACCATAGTTATACAATTTTTGTCATTGTATCTAAAACAAAAGCCTATTTGGAAAAAACATGTACATTCGCTGTATTATCTTTTTTCAGATATAATACTATCTAAAAGTTTCATAGGAATTGTTACTCCTGAGATTCAGAGCCCTTCTGTAAGTGGTCTAAAAGCACGAACCAGAAAAAAGATCCGTTGAACCCGTAAAAAAATCCACTTTATCTAAGTATTTTAGTTCTTATTTTAAGTGTAAATCTCTACTATACGTATACTTTAAAGTCATTTAAGCTATCATTAAACTCCTTCAAGTCTTTTGAAATACAGAATTAGTTTCCGAACTATTTGTTAATAACTTTTGGGTCAAATGATTTATAATTTTTATGGGATTTTTTAATTTTTTTTTCGTTGGCTTTCTTATAAAAAATTAAAAAAAAAACAATTTTTTGAATAAAGTTTGTGAAAAAAAATTTTTAAAAATTGAAAAGCAACTAGAAAAATTACGTTTTGAATTCTTCAAAAATTTTTTTTTACCAAGAGATTGAAGTGTATACTAACGAAGGAATCATAAAAAGATTTGAATTAAATTGATTAGAAAATATAAAAAAACCCTACGAGAAAAATATTTTCTGATTACTGATTGTACAAATGGATCTTATTTACAAATTGATCCTATCTTATTATCCTAAACTAAATAAATACTGATAATCAATAAGCGGAGATAATTTATTCCTTATCCTCATCCATAAATCAGAAAATGACATTTCACTTAACGGAATTCGCGGAATAGAGAAAATTCAAGAAAAATCCAATTTCACCTCGACTCTCCGAAAAAATTCGATACACCCTCCCAGATACGATCCATATTAAAAAGCAAGAAACGCAAGGGAAAAGAAGAATACGTAACATAAGTGAATTACCTGCAAGGAGTATGCGTCCGATCAGCTCGTTCCGCCCGATATTATCAAAGTCCATGACCATGACGTCGAGCGAGCATTCTCTGATCTTCTCCCAGGGTACGTTGAACGAGAATGCCTCGTTGAAGATTGGATTCAGGGTGCACTTGAAGATTGGCGTTTTACGCTTCTCGATCCTCTTGTCGCCAAACTGTAGCCAGACCTTCACGTACGGATCTGCGGAGGAGCAGACGAAGCCGGAATTAAAGCGAAGTACCGAGAGACGCGCTCCATTCGTCATCGCCGGGATGTATGTGCCTATATACATGTGCTCTTCGCTCGTCGCTCGTGGCTCATCAATTTTCGCGTGCGAGCTTTCTCGGCGACTCAAGCACGGAGTTAGGAGAGTAATATGTCTAGTGGACGTGATTCGAAAGCGAGATAGAGTTCGCCGACTGTATTATATACGTGTAATGATTGAATCCTTCCTCGAATTTCGAGAAATGGATCGAGCTTGCGAGCTTGTTAATGGCGGGATTTTCGATTTTCATGTTTGACAGCATTGTGATATTTTATAAAAGGGATAATAATTAATTGAAAAATTGGAATAAATTAATGAAAAATTTATTATATTTTATCTTTTTAACTTTCTGGAGCCCTAAATATTTTTAGCTAGTTTTTAATTTCGACAAAATCGTTATTTTCACTTGTATTAAATCAAGTGAGATATGCACGATAAAGGAAAAATGGAAACAACAAGCCCGACTACTACTTTTACATTTTCTACAATTGAAGGTAGTTTTATCGATATTTTTAATCCCGACTTCGGCACTACAGTATCTCGCATAAAATCTTTAAACTGATTTCAGTTAAATTTAAATGAAAGTATTGCTAAAAAATTTACATTGATAAAAAAAGCACGACGATTCTGATCAGCATTATACCATGCGCCTTTAAAAGTGACAGAACTTTTTTGAATATAGCTCGGTATCTCGTTGGGGCTCGGCGAAGTTATGTTATGCTATCATAGAGAAATCTCCCCTTCTATATATCGGCAAAAAAATCACGAGCGCGCACATATACCTGCTAGAGAGGGGAAAATATATTGTGTAATTCGGGAAAATTACCCGGAGCGCTGTATATAAATTTTTCTCAAATAGAGGCTGGAAGATTTCGGTAGATAGTAAAACGTAAGTACATATATATTAGGACATAAGACGGAATCGCGCATACGTTTATAAACGGGCGTATGTAGCCTTGTTAGTAATGAAGTTTTTTTTTTAGTCGTTTCCTGAAATATGGAAAACGAAAATGCAAATTCGTTTCGAAAATATATCTCGTTTCACGCGTGAAGTAGCAATTTATCATCTGAGTTTAATACGCCGAGATGAAAAGACTTCGCTATGTATGGCTAAAAATTCGCTTTGAGGAAAAGTATCTCTGGATAGAAAGTTCGGCTTCAAAAAATCTTTAAAATTTTGCTCCATTTTACAAAACTATCCTTTCTTACAATAGCATTCGTACATAAAGGAACTTCTGATAAAAATTATTTCACTAAACTATTTCTACTCTATAATACATCCCAAAAAGTAATTGTAAACGAAATTATTAAGATTGTAAATGATGGAGAAAAGATTTTTTAAAGCATGTTTGAGTTAAGTTTTTTGATCTGATATAAAAAGAAGATAGCTTGTAAATTAGGATAATAAATTTTGATATTAATCTCAAAAGATTTATAGAAATTTTCAATGACTACTAATAGTAAAATTTTCAATTTATTAAATAATATTTAGAAAATTAGAAAAACTTATCAATTCAAACTTAAATTATATAGCACTACCTTATCCTTACATTAAAATCCGCTATCCTCAAAGCAAATTGTTTGCAAATTAAGCAATCCTTTTTTTTAAATAAAATAGCTATATTAAAAACTTCTAATTCTTTCAAATTGCTTCGAAAAGATGTAACTCCCTTCCGTTCGCTCCTATGAATTTTTAGCGCACAGTATAATATCTATCCATGGCCACTCAATTTAATCAAAATCTCCCGAACCGAAAGCTCGCGCTCGTCAATAAAACAACAGCGCTCGCGCGTGTTCATAAAAGTTTTCTCGCGCGCTCGACCGTCCGCTGCAAGCGTCGATTCAACTCTCGTGGATGAAAAAAAAAAGTGGTAAAAGCTGACTCTCCCGCGAGGCTTTTTAATCTCGGCTGTCGGAGAAGTTCGTGAAAATATAAGTGAAGGCATTAGTCGATGTGATTTCCGATTTACCGTCGCCAAACTTGTTTGATCGAAGAGATCGATTTTAAGTTGAAAATCTTCTATTCAGCAGGTAAATAAGCTACTAATTTATAGTTAATATTTTTAATAAACTTTAACTTTTTATCGAAAAATTTTTTACGTAATATATCTAGAAATGTGATTCTAATGCGCATAGTTCTAACTAATTACTCTTTTCAACGGGAAACTTTTTTTATTTAGACAAGATAAGATAAGGTTCTATTCGCACAAAGTCAAATATTTACAATTAAAACAAACTACAAATTAACAAACTTCAACAGTTCATCAGCAAGCAAGACAATTCCTCAGCGCATAGATCAAACCAATGACTCTTTCCGTCGTGTTCCCGAACTAGCGCATCAATCGCCACAGAGAGACACATCGTCGCGGTTGACTTACCAGACTTTCCGTTGATGTCCTTGGCCTTGAGGTTTCGCGCCTTGAGCAGCGTGAGCGTGAGCACGGAATTGCTCGGGTGGTAGCAGAGCGAGCAGAGCAGCTCGCCGCACTTGTCCTTCGCCGGTGGCTTCAGGGCCTTCCAGAACGACGGCTTCTCCGAGAGATCGACCTGCAGAAAGGGACGACAGCTCGCCATTTATGACAGTTCCAATTACACCCGGCGCCTGCTCGCTTTTTCTCTCGCTTTATTCTATTATTCCCGACGAGCTTTGTTTCTCCACGCGCTCGCGCATTTGCATATTTGACTGTGCGGTTTGTGCGCGGCGGCCGTGTACGAATTTTCTCGAAAAAAAAATACAGATTTTTTTTGGAGTTGGGAAAAAATACAACGAGGTGGGCGAGGAATTGGATTGTGCATTTTTTAATTCCGGCTTTTGGAATGGGCGGTGGTCTACTGTTTTTGTAATTTTAAACAATCAAATAGGATTTGACAATCTGAGCACCAGATTAATAGAATAATTCTTTATTATTTAATTTTGAATTCTTTCCTGTTGAAAAGAACTAATACAAACCATCAAATATTGATGCAAACTACTAATTTTTGTAAATTCTCTATACCAGTTTTTATTGGTTTCTATTGAATCATTTCAACAGGGTTCTTCTTTATTTATATTTCCAAATCCGACTGCATTTCCCCCTACCATTCCACCACATATACGCCCCTACATCCAGATTCCTCTGAACGTTATATTAGCTTACGCGTTCCACTCTCCTCATTTTTCTCGCTCGCTTCTTCGCCGCGGATTTATTAAAGTAGATGCGCGGTATGATGATAGCAACTCTCCCCAAGAGTTTTATCTCCCCGCGACGACTTCGTCTCCTATATGACGGCATCTCCTTTTTTATGCGCGGGGACAGAGTATAAGGTAGTTGCGCGAAACGATTCTACGCACTCGGCGCGCGTTGCGCCTGATGGTAAATTGAATTTTTAAAGCACCACGCGTCGAGTTTGTTGCGCGGTACAATATAACTTATTGATTATAAAAGATTTTTTTTTAACATTGAAATAGAATTGCGTCGTCTGTTTTATTATGTATACTTTTATTGTTTATAATAGAATTATTTAATCGCTGCGTTCAATGTACCAGTGGACGATTTGGATTCCCGTGATATGCGGTTAGCTGTGAATTAGTACAATATATAGCCCAGCCGCTATTATGTATACGGCGGGGAACGCGATTAATCGTGCTTAATCTGGTGCAAGGAGTAATCGGATTACACTTCCGCGGCGTGCTAAGGATCCTCGCCGTTATGATCCTATTTTCGAATATTAATTGTTTACTCAAACACTCAAACATCGTTACGCCTTTCTTTCCCACCTCCAAAACCATTAAAGCCCGCAAAGACCACATTCTATAATCATGATATTTGATAACTCAAATCTTCCCGTTAAAATAATCTTCGAACATATTTACACACGCCTCCAAAAGCGCCACGCGCGCACTGGTCCCCGCAAACGTCGTTAAAAGTCGCTCAACATCACGTTCCCGAAACTCCATTACCCTCGCTGAAATTCCCTCGAAAAAGCCGGCGTTGAATCACGCACTACCCGGCCAATTTCCCGCGTCCAAACAAAATTAGCCTACCCCCGTAACGAAACTTCACCAAGCTTTAGTTCGCAGCCCCCGCGTGCGGCTTAATATAACACGACCGCGAATAAGCCTAACGTTCGCAATCGTCAAAGCCGGTGATTACTGCATGTCGCGCCTTATGAAATTATAACGGCCGGGGCTGGATTAATTCACGAGTGAGCTGACTTACCTGGCAGAGCGGCAGGAACATCTCCCCTATGGAGTCGTCCCTTGAGAATCGATCGTAGTCGAAGACGTGGAGGTGGAGTACGCGGCTCTGCAGCTTCTGAATGGGAAAGCCTGCGGAGAACAGTAAAGAGGTGGAGTGAGACGGAGAGTTGCTTGTTGCCGCTGAGAGAAAAGGGGTTCTGAAGTGGGCCGATTACCGGGGATTTTCGGGCTGCGGGTTTATTGGATGGAGGAGGGGGGGGGGCTGGATGCTTTGCTCGGTAATTTGGGAGATATTGAGGCCTGAGGGTCGTTAGCTGTTGATGTTGGGAGCAAAGGGTTGATTAAAAGGCCTTTTCTCGGAGGGAATTAATTGAAACTAAATAGGCCGTGACGGGCGATTGATAGTTTTTCAGTTGGGTTCTGCGGCTAATTAGGTGAATTTGCTGGTTTCTGGTTGGGTGAGGATCCGGCTGTCTACCGCAACGGATGCTTTATTTATGTTTGTAGTTGTATAATCTATTTTAGTTCGAGAAAGTAGTTTTATTTATTTTATTTTATTTTTTTCGGAAACTGCTTGCAATTAAAGCCAGATACTTGAAAAAATTATTTATCAGAATGAATAAATTATAACTGTGAATGATTCTTGACAATCTTAAAGCAAAAATTTTGTACCAAACTTACATACCAGACACTCATTAATACATCTTTAGAGATATTTCTTCACTGAAAGAACCTGAAACCAACGCGGCAACCAATAATGCAACCTACTCCCAACCCTCCAACAGAACCTCCACTCGCCCGCCTACAATTTCAATTTTCTCCAACACTTTCAACCACTTCAATGAAGCCCGGCACTCTTTTCCATTATCGAGTCCGCTGATTTTCGCACTCACAAAAACACAGAGGAAGACAGTTATGCAGAGGGTTCGGCCAGTGAAGCCAGCAGTCTATACGTCGCGCTTGGACAAAGCCGAGGGAAAAGCGGTTCCGCTGAAAGCCGCGCGACGTACATATCTGTATACATGCGCAAACACACACACACACACACACATATATACAGAGAGCCGGCGCTCTGAATGCGAGGTGTCAAGGCCGAGCGTTTATATACCGCTCGTGCGTCGTTTATATATATCTACGTCCGCTTGTCTCGCGCTCCCCCCGCGTAATCTTCAGCTCGAAGGTTTTCCAGCAAGGAGTGTGTCTTTTCTCGAGTCCCCCGGTTCTAATTTTCCCTTTTCAGAGGCTCTCGCTCTCGCGGCAGAAGCTTATTTCAACGACCGGCGCTACTTAAATAGTTAACTAATTACCGGCTGCTCTCTCTTCTTCTCCGATTAATGATTTTTCTTCTTCAAGGTATGTACTCGGGCAGAGGCAAGTTTCGTAAGAGAGGGTGGTTGTTTTTTTTTTATTTTGTAGAGGCGGGTTTGCGGAGCTCGAATTTTACGAATAAATTTGAATAAACGTCAGAACGAGTTGGTCCTAGAATGTAAAGCGAGGCTGGCAGCAGTTGCCTGCAGGAAGACGTGTTAGAGAGGAGACTTTTGTGTATTTGTATGCTAAATTTTTTAATTATTGTGCCGGCTTCGAGTTGAAATTTATAGCTGCGCTGCTGCTGCTTCTTGAGTTTGTTTTACTTAAGGCTCGGTACTTTACTTATTTACTGAAACGTTAAGCTCAACAACATAGATCTACACCCTTCGGAGTAATTGTAGCAAGTTATTCATACGTATTTTTTCAAGTTCGATTTATTCTTCTTTTACTCATCAGATATTAAGCATTAAGCCAGACATAGTAAAAAATACATCGTGTTACCTCGCGATCTGATTGGAGTATTGGGTATACTCATTACTTTGTGGGAACATTAATTAATCAATCGAGCAATAAAAATCAAAGTACGCGAAACGACCGCTATAAAATCGTGTCATAAATTCAATTAATCCTTTGTGACATGCATCTATTGTTCTTTTTTTTTAAATTGTTTAAATTTGCATGACTGCAAAAGTAAAGATGAAAAAATAAATAAAAGTTCAAAAGCGAATATTTAGAAAATAAATGGACGAAGTACCAAAAAGATTGTTATCTATGAAATGGAAAACTACACACGTCATTTTGAGCAAACAATAAAAAGTATATAGTTATAACAGCAAAAATGTGTGCCCGCATTTGCTTTTCTTTTCAGAAATTGTACTGAAATTTACCGGGCCGCTATTTGTTTAATATAAAAATTACAAATAAAAATTTTTAAAACGATTTTTGGTAAGTCATTATATAGATTTTATTTCTCAGCAAAATTGTAAAAATGATATGTTCTAAATCTACATTACAAAATATCTTTTGCTAATAGAATATCTTTTATTATATTGATCAATTTACTTCATTTAATCAACCCATATTAAAAGCAATCCACATAATAATCTACTAAATCACATCTTTACAATTCAATGAACTCCCGGAACAAACCAAAATAAAACTTAAATTCCGCCACCCTTAAAACCTTAAGCTTCCCTCTACCTAATCCCGGCACACCCTTTAAACAATCCTCTACACGACCCTATCTTACCTCGACAGCATAAAACCCACATACATCATCGTTTACGCTGAAAAAAAACCTCGCAATTCCCTCAAACAGAAAAAAAGCACATTTCCAGCTTTCATCAAGCCAACCTATCGTTCCGAGAATCTAATGGAGTTAGATCGTGGCAAGACGGATCCTCCTCTTGAAGAGATAGGGTGGGAGCAAGATAAGAAAGGAGAGCAAGGGGAGAGGGGGGGGGCTCCTTCTCTCGGCTTAATTAGCGATGCCTGCGTGGGACGGGAAGGCGCTGCTGCTCTTACAAAAGGCATTTAACGGATGGAGAACCGAGGCGGTTTTGGGACACAACAGAGGGGACCGGAGAGTTATAATGACGTTTGGTTGGAAGTTTCAGGAGTTTGTGAATTTTATGATGCGGAGAGAGAAAGGATAATGCGAAAAATTAAATGTGAGATCGGGTTAAAATGATTTTGGATACTGAACGAATTTTCAATTTAATTTTGAGATTGAATTAACTGTTGTTATGTGTTGGCGGGTGAATTTTATTACACTTTGATTCGACGAATTGCTTCGTAGTTATCAGGAAATGTTATTTCATTATTGATTATATATATATAAAATTAATTAATGATAGACGTAATATAAAATTATGATAATTATTTTTGCTTCCGTTTTCAATGGAAATGTAAATAAATAATGATATTTATAAGTTAAATATTTTGAAATCATTAAAAGTTTATTGCAAGCAGTTATATTAGTTCCGACATCCAGGTATCTTTGTGCTATAAAGGATTTTAGTAACACTATTAAAATTTATCTCAGAGGTTCTCTTGCAACAAAATTGAAGCTTTTATACGTAGTTTTAAACTCTCCTCTATATTACCTTAATATTGTGAGATAATAACTTTCTTCTATTACCTCAGTATTACAAAATCATAACTTTTTTAAATAAAAATTGTAATATCTAATCATACTAATTAAAAATTTGTTTAATACTATTCATCATGAATAACGTATTTGTTCACTGTTATTGATTAAAACTATATCTAACTGTAAATGCATGTGTGTAAAATTATTCGGACTGACTGTATAACTCCCATTTAAATACATTGTCATAATTTTAAAACTTTTTAAACGTATTCAAATGGCAATAATGTATTTAAATGAGAGCTACGCACTTAGCGTGTAATTTCACACTCATGCATTTACAGTGAAATTATAGATACATTTTAATGTTTTACTAAAAATTTTATTGTGATATTAGCAAATAGTATATTCTGAATACGGTCTATTGGTATTTATTTGCTTATTTCATTTATTTGAAATATTTATAATTAATATTCATGGTTCAATAGGTTGCTGTTTATTCAGTCAGTTAAATATATATTTATTGTCATTATACCTCATTGTCTTCATATTATTTGCAAGGATAAAATTTATATTACCTCAGAAGGCTCTTGCATGGAATTTGATATAATATATAGGGGACCTGCTTCATTTTTATTGCTAAATTTGATTCAAAAGTCCAAAAACAACTTTTTTATGAATTAATAAAAAAATTGCTGATTTTTTTACTTACTTTTCTGAATGCGCATAAACACGTCAACAAGTTTTAGGGTTAATAACACGGTATTTTTTTACGATTGTGAGCGAATTATAAATATTCAACTCTACCAATAGTTCTATAAGAATCCATATAAAAATGTAAGCTTTAAATGATATTTTCATCAAAATTTAGAATATAAGCAAGTAAACTCAGAACACCGCCAAATTTAGCTCTTCCTAAATAATACATAATGTTATTGCTGACTTTATGAATTTTCATGCAAGAGCCTCCTCTAAGCATAAGTACTTCTAACACAAGTCCGCTAAAGACTCAGGAAACACGAGAAAAGCACAAATAAATAAGCAAATAGAGCAAATCCCTCGGAAAATTTCCTCCTCCGCTCAGATCTACACCTGCGCGTAGATACATAAAGTACAATCTACACAAGGGAGGACCTAGTTAAGACCGTATTCTCGAACTTAACTTGCTGAATCGCCCCCGTATTACCAGCTCTCTCACACACGCACACGCACGAGCTCTCACACACATACACACACACAATCACGCCGGAATCATGCAATAAAAGGAAGCGGGGGGAAGAAAATCACCTTCGAAATAAAAGGTCTCGTTCCATCTCGGATTGAGGGTTCGCCTCTTGATCTTCGTCTCGAGCCGGTGCTTCTTGTCGGGCAGCAGGGTGACTCGCACATAAGGATCGGACGTGCCGGACAGATCCTTCGCTGGTAAGTCCTTACCCTGGATACAGAGAGGGGAGAGAAGAAAAAAGAGAAAAACATTAGGAGAGGCACAAAAAATGCGAGGGTGAAAGATTTATACATGTATGCGCGGATATAATTCCACGATCGAAGCCGGGGGGTGGAAAGAGAGAGCTTTAAAAATGCACGGCGCGTTGTCGGGGGATTTTCGCGCCACGCTGGGAGGCACGGCACTACTCGAAAGTTTCTCGATACAGTCAGCCGATGTAGTTCGGGATGTTATGTGAGTTGTTCGACGGAATTTGTAATGCTTGCTGGATACGGATTATAAAGTTCTTTAAGAAGTTGGCCGATTTTTAAATTTCTGCGGCTTTATCGTGGCGAATGTTTAAAAACTGGAGGCTGGATTCAAGGTGAAATTTCATTCAAAAATTTCGTTTTGTTGTGATTTAATGGTTTTTTTTTATTTGAATATGTAGGATGAATTGCTTTTGAAAATCCTTTTATGTCAATTTGTAAGGTATCAACATATCAACGTTAAATGATTGGGTGATTATGAAAATATGCCACTTGAGTTTACATTTTTAAATTTATCTTTATATATCATTTTTATCTACGTTCTTCTCCATACTTATGGCTTTTTAATCGAGGTCACTCTCAACTTTTTTAATTTATCAAAAATTTATTTTATATTTTATTTAAATTTTATTCTCGAAATAAAACATTAATTAAGATAAAAAACATAATTTCACGAACTTTAAAACTTTAACGCTTACTTTTCAAACTTTGGCACTTTTACTCGCGATTTGAAAATTTTTTACACAATTTACGCGAGACACTTTTAAAATTTAACACATCAAAAAAACAAATAAAAGAGCCCCTTTCATATTTTTCCCAGAATCATTCAGTTTCCACTGCGTTACCTTCATCTCCCCAGCGACATTCAAACTTTCGAGCAGCGCTGTATATGTATACTCCCACTCTTCCACGCGTCATCCGGACTCTCCTTTTTCTCTACCAATTTTGTCCCTCTTTTTTTGCTGGCGTGCATGAGCCGCGTGAAAAATTCCGTTACACGCAAACTGGCGTGGAGACGTGAAATTCTTACCATACCTAGATGGTAAACTATCACGAATGTTTTATTTTTTCCTTTTTTTTTTTTACTGTAAACTTGTTGGGATTATTATGATTAAAAAGTCGAATCAAATTAAACGCGATGTACCGTTAAAAGAAAATTCAAAAATATTTAAATATCAGAAAGGGTATTTCTGATATATAGTTATACGGAACAATCGTGGCTTAAGGGTATGCCTGTGCCTGGGTGGTATATCATTTTTCTTTATTTCTGACTGTTTAATAACGTTTGTGATTTGTAAATAAAAGTACGTTGATTTATTATACTCAGTATCCGAAAGTATTTCTGCGATTATTTGACAGAACATGGTCATTTATCAATACCAAAATTCGTTGATCAAAATAAAGCAATTATTAAAGGCACGAAACGTGACAGTTTTTTTTATCTTTTTACTAGCGGATATTGACAAATAAACGTAAACTTGACCATTTGACTATTTGGAATTTGAATAGTGACAGACAGCAGAATGAAATCAAAATTTCGAGAAGCTACATGCTTATCGTATAATTTTTACTGAATATTTAAAAAAATCATTTATCGAATCAAAAGATAAGGCTTAGAAAAAAATAGCATGACGTAGATTAAATGATATATGCTAAAAAAAAATACTTTTGATACGGAATGAGAAACTAAGCCTGGTTACTAATTTGTAGTTATTTTAGTAATAATAATTTAAACATTATTGAATGCAGTCACATATTCACTAAAATTATCTCAAAGACGTATGAAAGATATATACTGTTTCATGAAAGTTCGTAAAACTTATTCACAAATGGAGTGATTAATATTGCATGATTCAGCGTTATTACGATCAATGAGAACTCTTGTATACTCAGTCAAATATTTTACTCATTATCTTCACTTTGGCTGTACACATTAAAGCTAGTATATAAATTATTCAAAATCCAAACATTAGTATACCGTATGCATCCACGTAACCGTTTAACCATAAATTCAAATATCATCAATCTTAATAACATTTCTCCCAACAAGTTAGCGTCTCCTACATTAAGGAAAAAATATTAACGTTTACTTTAACAAAAATGTCTCAGCTATCTAAGTAGCTCCAAAAAGGAAATGATAAAGTTTAATGAGAAGGAAAAAAAAATGTCTCACCTGTATGATGCGCAGAATAAGCGTAGTGCTCTGGAAGTCGTACTCAAGGCTGAAATGAATCTGGCCGACGTTTTCGGTGGGCTCCGCGTTGTCGATGTACATGTCCACCAGTGAGATGGATCTGCTCTGTAGGAAGGCTTTCTGCAATGAGGAAAAGAAACATCGGGGTTGGTGACAAATCGTTACTCTATTTAGCCTAGCGACTATTTTTAAAGCCCCAAGTATGCAGAACTTTGTTTGGCCTTGGTTTATAAAACGGAAGTTTTTTAAAAAAGACGATGTGGCTAAATGATGCATTCTCTTTAGATTATTCTTGTGTGAAATTATAAAGAAGTCAATGAAGTAGTTCCAGAACTTATGAAATAAGGTTTAGTTTAGTTTAAAAGTTGGTATTTATATATTATTTTAATTATTAATTAAACGTTGTGTATTTATTTATATACATGATTTTGAGAAAATACTAATTTACATTTTTCCTATTTGTCAGATAAATTTTTAAGAACCTCAATGAATTCGGGTAACCTATCATTATTATATATCCGAAGAGCTATAAGTATCAATCCTAAAATCCACTTAAAAAAAAAGACTTAATTAATTTTATTTTTTCAGATACTTGCACATCTCTATTTTAAATTTAAGCAGTATTCATGAAATTGTTATACTTAATAAGTATTTAAATATATTTTTATCTTTAACGTTAATTCCTTGAGTGAATTAAATATCACAGAATACTGTTTTTAAAATAAATAAAAGATGAATTTGAAATATAAAAACTCTGACTAAAGTAAAATATTAAATTATTCTATATCCTTTTACTAGAAGTAAAAAATCTTTGATTAAATCGTAAACAAGTATTTAAGACTTTTTGAACAATAATATACGACTTATATCGGCAGTCAATCTGCAAAAACATTTATCTTCAAATGTCGTACTATAATTGATAGTTTCTACTTATTCTATCTCTTTTATAGCTTATTTTATTACACTTGTATAGGTCGTATAATCTTTCAACCAAACCTATTGAAATGAACAATAAAAGCACTCACTCTTCATTCTTCAAATGAAAAAGTAATCGAAATCAACATCCCAATTAGCAAGGAACCAGTGTAACTCAGGCAATCGTGAAGCGAGCAAAAAGAAGGAAAAAAAGACTACGAGAAAAAATCGGTGTCACCGTTTAATTTCCCTTTTCCTCAGAAAATTCTTATCCAACCTTTCTATACATTTCTGTCAATTTCTTGCTAATACCGGATCTCCCGTCTTTTGTCCTCTCTTTCTTTATCTCTTAAACACCATTTCCATCGAGGATAATCACTCATTGATTTGAAGAAAAAGTCGAGCGTGTAAAAAAAGATACGAAAAAAATTTGATGAGGTCTAGACTTTGTCTTTTGTATAGCTTTAAGCACCGGAGCAAGCGGATGGAAATGAGGTACCTTCTTTTCGTCTCTCTCTCTCTCTCTTTCTCATTCACTCTCTTCTGAAATAAAAAGAGAAAGTAAGCAAGCAAATCCTTGCAAATGAACGCTTCGTGCTAATCTCTTTTTGCCGGCGATGTTCGCTCCACGGCTGTCTGCGCGTAGTTATAATACACTAGGATTAGAAATTACTGGTTGCTCGGGTGGGGCTAGAGCAAGTTCTGGACAGTGGCGACCCTTGGGATTTTTTACGGATTATCCGAGCGTCTCTCTGAGCTAGCTACCGCATAATTTCACGTATGAATTATGCACCTGCGAGAGGAAACGTATTAGATCCTTTCTCCACAATATAAGGGATAAAAAGTATGATGGTCCTTATGAAAGCTAGAGCTTTTTTAATATTTTTTTAAGTAAAAGTTATTACGTAGAAATTAAATTTATTAGGATGCTTTATATTTAATACATTTTACAAAGAGGTTTTCTCCTTTTCTCTTTCTGAAAGTGAGATGCAGTAATTAAAGTGAAATTATTGATTATATGAAGAAGTATTCGCGGCTTTAAATCAAAAAGTTATTTTTAGTTATAGACATACATAGTCAGATATAATAGAAATTATTAATTTAATTTATCAAAAAATATATTATTATGATACTTTTCAATAGTTTAATCCTCGGGTTCGAACGAAAATAGGATAAAAAGTTTACACGAGGTTGAAATTGTACGCGTAATGAACAATATTTTTGACATGACGCGAGTACAAAATTTGATTTATCTCTTTCTTATTCAAGCGTGAAAAATTGAATTTCATGTACAGAGTCAAAAGAAATCGATGTAAATTATTTGTTTAAGTAAAGTAGTTACTGTTAATAACATTTACGTATAAATATCTACATATTTTTTATTATGAACGTAAAATCCCGATATTTTTAGATCAAAGAGAATATTAATGATTAGACGCTCTATATACCCAAAATATTTTTTACGAAATACCCTAAGTAGGTCATCGCCAATGTTTCCTACGTATATTGTTTGAATCAAGGAAAAGGTAAGAATTTTATATGAAAATATGAAAAACTTGTTTACGTAAAGTTTACTGTTACTGCTGTGTTGTTCATTTCATTCTAATCTTTTTTTTTAACATGAAAGTGTACCTTTACTAAATTTTAAATAAAATATATTTGGATTATTTGTCAATTTTAAAAAGAAATCTCATATTTGTTTTACGTAAGAATAGCAATAAAAATTAAAATAGAGAAAAGTTTTATTTTGATTATTAAGAAATAATTTTGAATATATAATGAGTGGCAACAAAATATAAATCAATACCAAACAAAGTACTTTCATTTTTCGTTAAATTGATTAAAAACTTTGAATAAAATATAATAAATTGAATCCCTACATCTGGCATGCACTTAGTAAAATAAAATAGATACTCACCGAGGGATGCTCGCCCTTAACGTTCGCCAGCTGCTTATTCTGGGGCCCAGCGGTCGGCGTGCGTGGCTCGCCGCCTGGGCCCGCCGCGGTGCCGCTGGCATTGCCGCCTGCTGCGCCGCCACTACTGCCCGTCGCTGAGGCCGGGCCGCCGCTCACGCCCGCCGGAGACTTGCTGCCCGGGCTGCCTGTCGTTCTGCTCCGCGACGAGGAAAGAAAAAGAAAGACAGAGATATTAGGATCGATCGTACCAGAGAGACTGAGAGCGGGATTTTTCTTTTATGGGACGGGGGTCAAGTGTGTGCGTGTCTTGCTGGGCTCTGGGCTTGTGCTCTCTGCTTTGCGCGCTCCTTTGCGCCAACTTGCCGGGTTTTGGGTTTTTGGATGATTGGATGGGAGTCGGTCGTTGGTTTTTTTTTTTTTTTTTTTTGTTGTTTGGGACAAAAAATGGAATAATAGAAATAGCTTTTTTTTTAATAGAAGGCTATTCTTTTAATTTGATGTATTTACTGATTGTAATCACGATAATTATTTTGATATGGGTCATGACTATTTTTTTTACTTATGCATGAGGAGGTGTTTTGTTATTAGAGTAATTCTTTCATTCGATTAAATTAAAGCCTGAGAAAAATAATAATAAAGAATAAAGTAGAAAATTTTTCAAACAACAAACTACGGGATGTACTAATTTCGAACTTTGTATGATGAAAAATATTTTAAAATCATAATTAAATTTCAACTTTAATAATATTTCATCTTACAAAACAATTCAAAGTTATTATAGTTTTATTAAGTTAAAAAATCTTTAATTTTGAAAGAAGTCTATAAAATAAGATGGATTCTTAAAAACATAAAATAATTTCATTTCATGAGATAAAACGTCTGTCGGTATGTTGGAGTACTTTTGGATTTTCTTGGCGTAAAAAAGGAGAGAGTTTCACACAAAGGAGCCCCGCAAATCCTTTGGATCTTGCGTACAAGTGTTGGGAGGATTGCCTTTTGTGCAGTTGAAAAGTGCTCTTCTTACTGCGAATAAAAATTTGGAAAAAGCCTCACACAAAACGAAGATACAGCGCTATTATTCGAAAATCTCATTTTAACATTTGTACTTTTAAACAGACATTAGAATTTTGCTTATTTATAAATTATTCGAATATTTTACACTAAAAAATTAATTATTCTTCCTTAGTTATTAAAAATACAAGGTGACCTGCATTAACGTTGAATACTTTTTTAATCCTTTCGGATTTCATGTACGTTATATTCTATGTTGGAGAAAATGAAAATTCGTAATTATTTTTGAAAGTTCAGATAATATTATTATCCTAATGCATATAAGTAGTTGCATTTATATTGCCTAATACTATAAATTATTTTTATTTAGTGAATTCTGTTCTGAGTTTATTTTAAAAAATTTTATATTATATAAATTTTATCTTCTTGTATCATTAATAAAATTATCACTCTTTATTATTTACAAGATTTTATTTCACTTTAAAATTATAATACACTTTAATATTTATCATTGAAATGTTTCTGATTGTGTTTAATTAATTTAATTATACTCTTCCACCTTTCCATGGCTTTTTGCTTTGTAGTTTCCTATTTCACAGTTTTATTTAAGTGACACTTTATGCCAGTTTTATATTCGTCTTTTAGATGAGTTTTATCGTAAATCAATTATAAAATACATCATTTAATAAATTTACGAAGATTTAATTTTTACTATTTCAAATCTATATCATTATTATTAAATACCATTAAAAGTTAATACTAAAAAATGCTCTTTATTTCTAAAAAATTTTTCTATGAGTAAAATCTATCGAGAAATCATATGCTTGAAATTATTACTAAACTATTAGGAAATTGGTTGACTTCGGTAAAAAAAAAAATGATATTTTACTAAATATTTAATTAAACTTTCAAACTAAAATGGCCTCTTGTCTCTATCAGAATCACTATTTATTGAAAAGAAAATATTCAAAGCATAATTTTGTTGCGTACTTTAACGACAATAATAAAAACCATTACATCCTCCATTATTCGTACCTCTAAACTTTCCTTTTCATTATACCACGTGCCAAAAAAATTATTTCACGTAATAATATCCTTTTCTTAAACACACTATGCAAATTTCATCCTCTTTGGTATGATGAAAAGTTTTGCATAAACCTGAGATTGCTGATATCGTGTCGTTCGTCCAAGCGAGCCTTTTTCCAAATTTTCCATTTTTTCATATGTCTTGTACACATGGGGATAGCGTGTGCGTGTGCCAGCGCGGTTCTCCTGACTTTTTTTCGTCAAGGAGGGTGCGTAAACACAGACGCGCGTAATGTCATTTGCATTTTGAAGTTTTTTCGGAGCGACGTGTGGGAGCGATAAAATTTTGATGGGTTGTTATTATATGAAGTAATTCCAACTTCATAGAGTTTGACGTGGGGAGTATCGACTGGAAAATTAGTAATTTATGATTTCCTGTTTTTTCTTATCGAGTTGTATTTATTTTTTTTACTATTAGAATCTAAAAAAGCATGAAACATTTGTTTCACTTACTGTACCGTAGGCGTGGTGAACATGAGTGTTTCCAGATTGGGTTAGTAGAGAAGGCTCGAGTTTAGTCAGACGTTTCGTTTATCAAATAAATCTAACGCGGAAATCGTTCATGCTTTTTTGGACGGGATGTCAAACGTATTTTTAACACGTCACTCCGACAAAATTTCGAATTACAAACACAGTTAGAACAATAGTAATACAAGATATTTAAAAATATATATTCAAATAACCAAATCTTAGAATAGTAGTATAAGAAATAAGTAGAGAAGTTATGTCAAAGCGACAAATGAAACTCAGAATGACAGCAACAATGAAAAAAAAGTGAACAAATCCGCATGTACAAAATAAAATCAGGACTAGAGACGATAAACCAAGAGCCGGGGAGACAGAGACGAAAACCGCACCGACAACGAATTTCCGCTAAATCTCCTCAATCCTCTTGCCGGGGTATCAACGTCGCTTCAAAAAAAAAAAGAAAAGAAAAAGAACCGAAAGAAGAAAGCGATTTTTTATCTTTCAGCATCAAATATGGACAAGAAAAAAGGATAAAATTCATTATCACGGGCGCAAAAGTACAAAAATTCATCGCGAGTATGGTTTTTTTCGACAGGGAAAAAGGATAGAGGAGAGCGAAAATAAATTTCATCGTCGTACGTCTCCGTTTCTGTCTGGACTCTTATTATTGATGTGGGCGAGTACAGCGTTGTGTCATTGCTGGACTGTTGTGTGTATACAATGTCACGACATTGCGCGCAAGCGGTTGAATAGCGCACATGGACAATTAAGTTTTCGGGTTCTTTTTTCCAATTTAAAAGGACTTCACAATGATGGTTTTGGCGAAAAAGCCACTCGAAGCTATCAATTGTGTGATACGTATTGACTTTAGTTGCTCTTTGATTTGACATAAATTTTTCTTTTTAAAGAAAAATAAAATATAGATATCTCAAAACATTATTCTAAATTCTTTGTATTTATTAACATGTATTATTAAGTTCAATCTAAAAAATGTGAATTTCAAATATTTCAAGCACATTTTATGAATTTAAATGTGTTCTTTTTCGTTTCAGAAATTGTAAGACGTAAGTATTTCAAGGATATAAGTGCGAAGAGCTTAAGTATCCAATTGTAGCACTCAAATACTGCAACAAGTGGAAATATTTCTTCTCTTCGAATGATGAACTATGAACTATTGCTTTAACCTAGACAACTTGTTGAAAGTGAGCTACAGTAAATAATAACATCCTTAAAAATAGTCCTTAAAAATAATTTTAAAAAACATTGCTATATCAATTAAGTGATTATATTCTTTAGTATAATAGACTAGGTGAAATAAAAAAATTCTTAGCACATATCACTGAAAGAAATACATCAGTTAACACGCTGCCTTCACGCTTGGCATCCATCATTGTGAAATCCTGTTGAAAGCTTAGATCTCGCGCTTCTATACATACGCGTACACACACAGGCAGACAGACAGCACACCGAAGCATTTACGATAATGACGGCGAAGCCAGCTTGGGGATGCATGCAACAGCACCGGCTTATATATAAACGCTCCCCCAATCGCCCGCTGTATATTACATAAACGAACAAAAGCGCACACAAAAAAGGCCAGCACGCACACAAGTGAATCCGGGAGAAGCTTTGTTCTTGCTCCTTCTTCCGCCTCACTTTTGTGCATAAAGTCAAAAAAAAAAGAGAGAGCCAAAAAAGAGCGAAATATACACATATAGATAGAGAGAAAAAAGAGAAGCGGGCCTTCGAACGACTATACATATACTCACTCTAGCTGCGCTCTGCGTTACACAACGTCGGGGTATTTTTTTTTCGCGAGAGATCCACAAGCGCGCGGGACATGGAACATAAAAGAGGAGGAAGCACGTTAGCTCTATATCTCTGTTGATGCTTCTGCCTGCTGATGGTTATGTTACTTTTTTTTACTCAAACTTCAACTATATTATGCTCTGCGTGCAGCGCACATAAGGCCCCCTATTTTTGTTGATTTTTTTTTTTTTTTTTTGTCTGACTTTTTTTCGCATGAGTGTAGCTGGGTACTTGTCTTTTTTTGCTGCTGCTGCTGTTGCTGGCTACTGCTGCTTCATGGTGGAAAAGTTTAGCAGTAAATTCGGCATGGGTGTGGAGAATAAAAGTTGATGGTGAACCACGGAAAAACGGGCGGGTATGCGTAGTTCATGATGCTACTGAAATTTGCGCTGGACTGCAACTTCTCTCTGGCGCGGAAATTCGCAGTTATCTTTTAAAGAGCAACGGTAAATTACTTGACAGTTTATTACTGAATTTATAGGATAAAAATTTATAGTTGTCAAATGCTCGGCAAAGAGGAAGCTACGATCATAGATGTTAGATTTTATGTTCCAATAATATATTCAGCAATAAACTATAGTTACGAGCAATTTATCGTCGATCATAATAATAACTGCTGATGTTAGCACGCGCCGTTTAAAATTTACAGTCCCCCTACAAATTTTAGAAGATAAACATGTCTAGAATTCACCATCAGATTTTTTCCTGCATCATCGAGCCGTTTTACTGTGAAATTTTTCCTCGTGTGTCTCAAAGCTTCTGTTGGAACCCTGTACCTAAATTTTTTTTTCTGTTGCGGGGTGCATTTCAACTTTTTCAAGTTAATTCTTACGAGAGCTCATTCAGCCGTACCATTTTGGCGAAGCTCCACGGCTGTATTTACATACTGATTCGTTTTACTGCGTAAACGTCGTTTAGCACTGCCTAACGGTGGAGTTTTACTTACTTGCGAGTTGATCCTGCATTAGTGGTAATGTGTACTTTGTAGGCGTCAGTTTGTGTTCAAGTTTTTAAGCTAATTTTCTTCGCTTTTATTCCAATTGACAAAAAAAAGTAATAATTAGCACTGAAAGTTTTAAAACTCATTTATTTTTCAAGATAAGGTAAAATCTTTTTTTAATTCGGTAGCAATCAAAATTTATTTAGCATCGCGATTAAAAATATATTGAAAAATTAATATAACCATGTAAATATTTATTTTTGGCGTAATATTTTTACCTTATTGCTTAGCAATACTAAGTAAATAAAGTATGGAATAAATAATTTGTAATAACATGGAATATTACTTTTAATTAAAAATATACTAATTAACTTGGAATCATTCATCACTGCTCAGTGTTCATGATTTGACGTAATCAACAAAAAATTCATTATTTTCCAATTTGTGTATACTTTTAATATCGGAATATCGAAAAATATCGGCTTCTTGAAATACCTAATAAATTATTTTCAAACACATTTTACAATGTTTTTTAATTGATTGTAGTATCGCAATAAATGTAAACGTCACATTGATATCGAAATATTTACCCTGAGATTTATTTGCGAAAAATTTAAAATTCATGAGCCATAAAGTTTACGAGAAATTTTAATACATATCACAATATGAAATGCACCCCTTGAACAATATTCAGCCGTTCGTAAAAACGCTGGTGTACAAGCCCTTAAACTGCTCTTCAGCCTCACGGGTCTCATGAATGCTTATTAAAGGTACGTGTTTGTTCCGTGCGTATACGTAATACATAATATAATAAATGTATGTATATATATATATGTATAATATAATTATCGTGCGTGCACTATTATAAAAAACTGTGCCGTGCGTGCGCGCGCAATATATGCGAGTAGGCAATTGCGCGGCGAGAGTAGTAAAATAGCGCGTGCAAGCGAAGTATAATATAATGGCGGAGACAGGGTAATGAGAGGACAGAGTAATAAAAAAATATATATATGGAGTCGGCGAGCCAAACGCTATGTATATATATGTGACGTGAGTTAAGGATCTCTCTCGTCGAATGTATATATATACGTATATACTATATACACTCGCGACTTCCTCCTTTTATTTTCTTCTGCTTTTCACGATTCTCCTTTATTCCAGCCGGCCGGCATATTTATAACAAGGACCTTTTTCCATCCCCCCCTTTTATCTTTATTATATGAAATTCTTTGCCCACGGGCCTTTTTATATCCACGGATATACTCTCAGCAATCGATGCGCCTTATTCAAACATTTCGAGAAACTGCCTTTGTACGCGAGCACCGCGCCGGCCTGTGTCTCATGCATATTCATAAGCTGGTAATCGATGGCAGCGGCGCTGCTGCTGCTCTTTTTTTTTTTTTTTTTTTAATTAAAAGTCACGGAGCGCGCCGATTGCTCTACGCGCTCGGGGATTATTATCGATGCTATCGCGGCTGGTCTGTATGAGCTCAAGTTGGAGGATCGGATCGTAGATTGGGAAAAGGCCGGCGCGAGCTAAGGAGAATGGAAAATCTAATTTTGCAGCTATTGTGTGCTTTGCTGGCGGGGAATGAACTTTTTTTCATTAAGCAGATTTTTTGCTGATTGGTGATAATTCAATAACGTGCTTTGTGATTTTAGAGAGCTGAATCTTTGGGATTCCTACTTTTTGTGATTTTTATGTGCAGAGTGAGTTGGTTTGTTATTTATTCGCCAGATTTTTCAAGAGTATAAATTTAATTTCTTGTGAAAAATAGTTTTGACAGCTGACAAAAGTACTGTAATTTATGTTTTATAGCTGTATTGCTTAGCAGGATTAAAATTTTATAACATAATTAGTTTGTAATTAGTTTGAAAAGCATTCTCTATCTAAGAAAAGCGATAAATATTATAAGTAGATGCAATATTATAAATTCGAGAAAATTTAAAAATATAATTAAAAGCTCTTATCGAAATTTATACAAAATTGGGCTATAATTAAATTTTTTTTTCATTAACGAGCATGAAATATGGGTATGGCAAAAAGTAGCAACTTATTTACATAAAAGCTTTATTAGATAAAAGCTGTGGAGTGCTAAGTAGAAAGAAGTTTATTTTGAAAATGCATATGCTTCTTAGTTAAAAAGAATTATGATGTAGGTGCGGAACACGAGACTAAAGCGATAATTCGATTTAAACTATAAATGGAGAGGTAATTCGCCTTATAAAGCAAATATAAGCTATTTATAGTCTAAAATAAAGAAATCTGAAATATCGCATTAAAAGAGTTATACTTAGTCATTATTATAATAATTTCAATAATTAATATGTTAATAATACATTTTGTATTCTTAATTTGTGAAAGAATGTTTAAAAATTTTAATTTTAAAATTTGCATTAAACATTCTCATATATGCTTATATAAGCAGATATTTCATTAATTATTCCTTATTACGCAAATAACATTTTGTAATACTTTTGAAGAAAACATTTTTGCTCATTGTCAGGATAATAATTAGAGGGGTGTAAAAGTCAGTTTTTGAATTAACTTATACGCTGCGCACATTTCGTAATTTCATTAAAATTACGCAGCCAGTTAATTTAATTTCGCATACTTTGCTATTATGAAAGTAACATTTTCTAAATCAACAAATAATACAAATTCAATAATTCAAAATACAGATAAACTTTCCATCTGCAAATTCCCCCCAGTAAATTTCAGCCCATCCAATCGACCATTTAAACACTCGTTCAAAAGCAGCAGTCAAAGCTTCGAATAACACTGCAGAATTCAGCTGCGTCAACGCATTTAAATTATTCGACGTATCAGCCCTCTCCACACACGCCAGACAATGGCGCGTTTGCGAAAATTTTCCATTATCCTAATTACGAAAAAAAAAGCGTAATAAGAACCCAGTCACCAAAGCTCTTAGCGATGAGCTCCCGGCAAAGGGAGAAAAAAAGCCAGAAAAGGCAGAGTCCGCGACTTTGCGCCGCGAGCTCCGGGGCGGGTTTCGCTCGGTCGGCCGGTCAAAGTGGATAAGGTCAAGCGTCGCGCGCACGCGCAGCCTGAAATCCGACAGGTGCGACTCTTGTTCTCCTCTCTCTCTTCCTGCTTCCTGTCCAGCTCTAACAGACATGTGTGTGTCTGCTCTCTCCTTTGTCGTTAAAAGCTCGGAGAGCGCCCGGAGCTTTACGAGCTTTACGACGATTGTTATTATTTCTAAATAGCGAGAGGTGGGATTAACGAGTTTTCGGTGATTAGGTCAGACCGTTCAAAGGGATGGTTAGAGCTGGCAAGTGGCTGATGGTGATTTTTGAGATAGTTGGCAGGGCTTGGGAATTCGTTTGTAGAGTCAGAATGTCGGGGAAATGTAAGGGAATTATTTAAATGTGGGAGGATTATTTGAGAGAGGAAAAAGGTTTTGAGGATGAAGGTTGAAATGGTATTATTGAGAAAAAGTATAACGGGGACACGCAACATTTTTCCGCGATAAACTATTCAAGCGGATAGCGATGAATATTTTAATGTATTGTTAACGGAAATAGAATTTGTGGAAAAATAACGGCGCTGCCGTGTTCCTTGGAGAAGACAATGAACTACGAAAACAGTGTGTATTTACTCAGATTATAATCATTATTTTTTTAAATAAAACATTAACATTTCGTTCCGCTGCACAAGTCGGCCAGCAAATTGTTAAAGCGTCCCTTTTAAATTTATTCCTCCCGTGATTTATAAAGCACTTATCGTAAATCTATTTTACTAAACATTAACCTCGCGCAATTAAAAATCCAAACAACCACAGTCCCGACAACTTATTCAAACGACCTCCTAACCCTCCAGCCCTTTCATTACCCAATCCCCAAAAATAAACCCTGCGAAATTACGCGAAGGTCCACGATACCGAGCCGACGATTAACGGCATCGCGTTTCCCTGAAAGCCCAGTCAAAAAGCGCCCGTAACAATAACAATACAACCCGCGCGATAGGGCAAGACAATAACGCAAAAGGACAACGGGTAGAGAGAGAGAGAGAGAGAAAGTGAGTGAGAAAGAGAAAGAATAATGTGTAGAAAGAGAGAGAGAGAGAGAGGCGAGAGGGAGGACACGAGAGAGGTCGTTAGATTATATTGCGGCATACGCGCCGGGACGGCGTATATAACGAGGCGGCGGCACCGGATATCGACCGCGCCTGGCTGTTGCCGCGCGCGCGCCTCTCGAGGTGGCAAGATTGTGGAATTACATCGCGCTTGCATTACCCGCGTGGTATAAAAATACACCCGCCCGAGCGAGAGAGCTGCATTAAAAGTCTACTATACGTACCGTTATTGTATCGCTGTGACGTGGATATTTTTTTTTTTTTTTTTTTTATGCGTAGGTTGGGGTTTTTTTTCTTTCGGGAGGTGATTCGAGGGTGCATCGAGGGACGCGAAAGTTTCTTAATAGCCGGGTTCGATGAGTGATTGCATTGTTCTCGAGCGTGGCGATTTCGCCGATGTAAGTGGAAATCGACGAGGGAACAATGGAGCGCGATTCCGATCTTGTTGAACGAGTTTTATTTTTCTTTTCCGATGTTTTCGGTGATTTAGTTGCATGAAATTATTATGGGTGATCGAGGAGAATCGAGGACAGTGGGATCGAGAGACTTTGTTTTTCCGGAATTCGCTCAGATAAGGGTCGTAATTTCAGGGCTCAGAGCGCGCGGGCTGGACTAGAAATAATAAGAGGAGCTATTTATCAAGATTACGATTGTGAATGATTTATTTATTAACATTAACCTAGTAAAAATGTACTTTTTTGTAGGTTAATTTCATTATTTCAATTCGAAAAAATCTTCCAAAAGCAAAAGCTTATTTAACTTCCACTCGATTTCCACATTATCAGAATATTTTCGTCGAACCACTCGACAAAGGCGCGCAGCTTCCATCCGAGTTTAAATACGCAATTTAGCCTTTGGAGAAATAGCTCCGGTATTTGTGTATCGATGGGTTCAAAAGCACGAGAGTGGAGTTTTTAGCTGCTAAGTGTGCCATAAGCGGCCCGAGCGCGCCAGAGGAATATATGCGGCATTTGCATGGAGATTGGAACGCATATAGTTTCCGCGCGCGCGCGTATCCATTAACTCGTTTTAAAAGCACACATAACGGGTAATTGGAGGAGTATCGTGAATTCGGCCTTCGCGTCTGGTTATTCTTCGGCTGAGGCCGGTTTGGTAATTCGATAAATTAGCGGGAATTTTTGAGACGTTTCTCGGGCTGGGTTAATTAATTTTGCAGGTTAGTGGGGAGCTAGATTGATTTTATGTTGAGATCGTAGTACAGTGTACTAAATTTATTTTCCGGTTCAATTGAACTTAAAATAATATATTCTTCTGTATTAAAATAAACAGTCATATTATTTATTGAAGTAATAATGGCTGTAACTGCATTAATTTATTATTGAAAAATGATTGTCTTATTTATAATTTGAAGTAGAGCAAGTATAAATATCAGTGAATTCAATGCTTCTAACCTTACCAAAGAATCTAAAATTGTGTAAGATAAAGCATTGAATAAATTTCAAATAATTTTATTAAATCAATTAAAATTAATCCCAATAAAATTCCAAAATCCAATTGATTCTTCTAAAACATAACTGAATTAGTCCAGATTTTTATTCAGTCCCTGCTACTTCAACCTACCACACAAAGATAAGCCAACTAAAAAGTTTCGTAAGATTCGGTAACACATCCGCTTCAACGCCAGCCTCATCAGCGCTTGTTAACAATCTCATCGTCGCTAATGACGCGGCCAAAAAGCACACGAGAGATCCGGAGCTTTTCCACATCCAGCTTACCTGACAGTGTAGTACTCGAAGAAGGCGACCAGAATTTCCAGGGATCTGGTGACTGCGGCCCACATGTTTCGCCCGTTCTCGCGTCCAAGTTCCTGCGCAGACACACACACCGGCCTCTTATAGAATCGGAGCCGAGCTATAGTATCGAGCGCCTCTGAGACGCTCAACAAGTTGCGTTTCTCTCGCTCTTCCCGCCCTGCATTTTCCTTTTATTGCGTTCCGCTTGTAAGCGCGGAGGTATATATATCCAGGTTAAGGATTTTTCGCTGGGCTCTCGAACCTGAGCTCAGTTTTAGAGTGCAGAGAAGGTTTCTAAAATAAAGCGCCTTGTTAACTATGTCCCCGATATTTCACGTTTTTCCGATGTTTCCGTTGAGATTTTTGTGCTTTTAATTATAGCTGGGGAGCAGGTTAATTGACAGTTGTTGGGGAGAGGAATTCGATAAAGCGATCGAGTGGATGCTGTTGATGAGGGAATCTTGGTTGGTTTGCGTGTGCGCCTGATAGGGTATGTCGATTCTTTTGTTTGGCTGATACTTTGAAATTTTTCCTTTTTATTGAGAGCAGAGCTTTTTACGTTTTGACGAAATATGAATAAAAATGTTTTGTTTCTTTATAACAAGTTTGTAGTTTCAATAAAGTTATTTTCTTTCGAGCAATAAATTGATTTTATTAAAATAAAGAACACTGTTACAGTCTCGGTAGTAACTTGCGAAAATATAGTAACTTTTTGGGTCTGTAAACACAGTATCTTTTACGACCTGGCATACTCAACTAAGCAATAAATGTATGTATACAGTAAATTTACACTTTATCGAAGTCAGTCTAACTCGCTGTAAGAAGATAAACATTTAATAAAATTTCATTCAACGTTTAAAGTTTAAAATGTTACTGCTTTTGAGAAAGGCTAAAAATAGCAAAAGTTTAATATTGATATAATATTAATTAGATATGCCCGAATACATTTTTTTATTTTAAATAAAATAATAATAATAATAATAAATTTTAATTATCTATGGTTTTATTATTAGGTCGACATCAGTCATTTTTCAAACGAATGTGCGCAGTACAGAATAATTAAAAACACACTTCTAATGGAATTCTTAGAAGGAACTTAGCCTCTAGAGTAAATGACGGCAATTCAGCAAAAAGATATCGAATTATTTTCGTTCAATGAAATGCATTTAGAACTAATTGAGAATACTTTAATCAAATAAAACATTTCAGCGAAGGAAATTAAATTCTCGGAAATACTTGAAGGTACACAATATATACATTTATAAATGAATAAATTTTAAAAGCTTTCAAATATTGAATAAAATTTATTACCAGCAACTTTTCCGGATAACGATGGACATACTTGATTAAGTACAGTTAAACAAAAATAAACCCATCATCCGATACATTAAATAAACTTCTCAAAATCGATACAATGCGGATACATTCCATATAAATGAAAAAAGCCACTAACCTGAATAGCCTAAAATCTTCACCCGACAATCAAAATAATTGCAGCCCCTCAAACAGGTAATTATCAAAAATCAACTACCGCGACTAACGAGCGGCCGAATTCGGCTCCTCCATCGCGCCTGATAAACATTATTTTCCAGTCAATGAAACAAAACGGCAGAGAGGCCCGCGGGCCAAGCGGAGACGAGCAATCATCGGTTAACGGTAAAACGAATCGCGGCAGCCCAAAATCGGATTTGCGCGCGGGGGAGTGGCGAGGCCGAGTGTATAGAGCCGCACGCGGAGAGGAAATTAGAGATATATAGGGGAGAGAGGCGCAGTTACCGATGCGACTGGATCACAATTAGAGAAGCGAAGCCGGCTAACGGGGATAATGAAAGAGGGTGAGGCAGAGGAATGGAGAGGAAAAAGTCTGGTTTTCGATGGGCTTTTTTTTGCGTTTGAGTAGCTTTTTGTGTTGGGGTTGGTTTTAGGAGACGGTAATTAGAGTAATTGATTAATGTTAATTCTTGTACGAAAAGAAGCGACCTACTAAAATTTAGTTTGTTGTAATAAGAGAAAGGATATTCATGAGGTTTTAGTAAACTACTTCTGTACGTGCATATGAAAATAAGAGATTCAAGAACTTTTGTGAGATAAAAATTCTTATTTTACTTATGAGAGGAAGAGCTCTTGGCAGGGTCTTGCTTCTTTTCTGCAAAATATATGACCAGAAGTATTCACTGTGAATATATATTCACAATGTAATAGAATAATCAGGAAGATAAAATTACATTTTTTTTCAATCTTACTTTATCTTCCTAATGAAAAGCAAATGGCTTTCCAGCTTTATATGTGATGAAAATGATTATCTTAATATTATTTATCTATCAAATTGCCTGTGAAATGAAAAGGCTATATAAGGTAATTAGACCGGCTATTTTCTAATTGCGAGTGAGTTGATAAATTGCAAGAGTTCTTCGTGACGCATTAATTCTACTATCTCGTTAAAATCTTTGCTGTGAAAATTAAATTTCAAATAGAATCAAAATGCTACCGCTTTAATGTAAAGTCAGTTATCTTTCTCTTTTAGATCAAATTTAAATATATTTTTGACTTACTTGAAAAATATCAATTTTTAATTACTTTTTATTTCGATTTATAAGAATAATTATATTATACAACTTCTAAAATACCTTGGGTAAAACTTAAGTTTAAAGAACAGAATTTCATTTCGTATTAAATTAGATTATTTATCAAAAAAATTCATATTTAATAAACGAACTTTCCGACAACATACAGTACTAAATCTATAAAATTTTGAAATCATGAACATATCCGTAAAGATAGGCGGTAGCATACTCGGAAACACTTTTATTTATGTAAACATATAGATACTTTGATGTTTGCAAAAGCTTTGCCTTTGTCTTAAAGATCAAATTTTTGGGAATTATCTTGAATAAATGTAAATACTTCAAATACTTTGCATAGATACCTGAAATTCGAAGAATGTGCATTTCTAAGACTAAGAAATGTACAAAAATTTCAAAAAATTTCTTAAAATGCCTTGTTCTTATAAGAATATAGTTTAAAAAATTGTATGCATCACGGAAAAAAAGAATCACTTGCTATTCGCAAAATAGAATATAAAATGTAACCTTTGGATTTAAAAACATTTATATCCATAAGCAGCTGTATAATCTTCCATTATAATACATCACACTGAAGAAAAGAATCACCATACAAAATCCTTCAAAAATCAAATTACAACCAAAATAAATTTAAAATCCACCAACAAAACCAACTTCCCGCTGCGAAAAACAAGTTTTCTCAATACCAAACTTCAAGTCCCACTTGACTGCCCAATCCACGCTAGCTGCATCCCCAAAGATCAACACAGAACGTGCAAGAGCTCTGGTCAATCTCTCTCTCTCCTCCACGGCTAAAAGGGTCGCTCGATTGGCCTCGCGCCGAAAAGCCCAGCGCGGCGAGCTCGAATTTCTCCTGGGGCTCGCTCTCTCCTCGTCGTCGCCGCGCTTAAACAGCCAGTTCCCGCGTGTCGACGCGCACGCGCCGCCCCGTCGATCATCGCACGCGCAAGCTCGCAAGCTCGCATATTGTGCAATTAGCCGGCCGCGCGCTATTGTGTATTTTGCGCAAAACGGAAGGGGAGCCCATGAGGCTGTAATGTAATTAACCGGAGGCCGCAGCTTTCGAGTGGACGCTGACTTGTTTTTTCAGTGTTTTGTAATGTTGGTTTAGTCGTTGCTGGGGTGAAGCTTTTTTCGTTAAACCAGTGTGGTTTCAATTTGAAAATGTTTAAAATAATTGCTCGATAATATTTTTATTAAGATAAATTAAAAGTGGAACCGTACAGTAGTTTGCATAGCCAAACGAGTAAAATTTTGATAAATTTGAAGCTCTGAGGTAAATTTACCTCTTAAATGTAAAATATTTACTTCGTTAGTAATGAATAAGGCGAGGCGCGTTATACTTACAACAGGGGAATTTCAATAATGCAGTGATATTGTACCTGAAGTAACAGAATAACACGTTCATGAGTTACCAGAATTATTATTTAGTTCTCTACAATAAATCCCAACTCAAACACAAACTCAAAACAACATCTCTTTGTCTCGCCTACGCCTATCGTATCCCTCCGCAAAACTATAAACTTCAACATGAGATAATTATGCGCGATAAAAGTGCGCTTAAGCTAACTTTAGAGAAAACATTTGTGCCTTACTTATCACGAAATTGTCGAAATTGAATTATTCGAAATTAAATCTCTTTGCTTTTTAGAATTTGTTTAACAAAATATACATAAATTTGCTTGAAACATCATAGAAATAATATTATTAATTAAATAAAGTAACATTCGTAATTAGATACAGAAGCATTATTAAATCTGTTACAAGCAAGAAATAATTATGTGCATAAAGGAATGTAATTTTATGCTGAAATCCAACTGTATGAAGCCATGATTGAAACGTTAAACTAAAAGCCCCGCTGACTATTACATGAAAAAGGAAAATTTGACGCTGATACTTTTAATGCAACGTACGCGTATGGTTTTATTGACAGCATATTTTTCTTGCCGAACGAGTTTCACGCTAAAGGGCAAATATATATAGATCTTATTGCTCGGCATTTGTTCGATTTTCATTTAAATTCAAATTGAATTGAAATTTAAACGTGAATTTATTTAGTAAGATTTAATATTCGCACTCGCTTTGATTTGAATTTAAAATTTTTTTCCCGCGGTATTTATACGTATATGCAATCGCCCTTTTTTTCTATAATTTCCTCGCCAAGGGGACTCGAAGTTTTTCCACCTGCTAGCTAATGCAAATCGATTCTTTCTCGAAAGGAGTTTCCTGTCTATAAACTGTAAAAATATCACGAAGTGTGCTTTTTTAGCTTTCAGAGAAAATTAGTTATTCAATACTAGGTTGAGAATGAGAAATAGTAATTTCAAAAATAATTTAAATGCATTGATGACATTAATAAATGTCTTTGTTTCTTTTCCTCTCCTACCAAACCAATTTAATTCTGTACTGTAATACCAGAAAAAATAAATTGTTTTACCACCCACACTAATTCTTGTAAACAAGTTTAACCATTCCCATAAATTTCCATCGATACGCGTCCAAGTTAATTTTTAATACCAGCCTCCTTAAATAACTAAAATCCCTTTTAGCAAGCTCTCACGTACACCGGCAAAGCTCCAAACCCGCTGCAAATCAATCAAACGACAAATAAAAAAAAAAAATTCAACAAAGCACGCGCCACTCTCTAGCCCGCCTCGTTACGCAACTCACCCCTTTTGAAAGCACGTGATTACCGAGCTCTGCGAGGCAGCGCAACTAAATGCAAAAGTTTCGAGCGACACATTGTGATGGAAAATCATTCAAATCGTATCGGTTTTCTCGGCGACGTGCATTCGTCCTTCGGTATATATAAGCCATAATGGAGAGCCTTTTTCTAGTTCCCCCCTTTCCGTCTGATGGATCTGTGTTAATTTGAAACATATTTCTTGCCGCGCCGGGTGAAATTCTGTTATAGGCGCTACGGTGCTAGGGCGGTTAATTAAAGCGAAATTGCGTTAAAGTCGTAATTAAAAGGCGGCCGGCCGATATAGTGTTTATTGACAGACTTTTTTTTTCATGTACGTGCTGGTTTGATTGATGATCGTTGAATTATTGACGGGCTGGTAGGTTTACGACATTACTGAGCTTGCGGAATTCTGTATTTGGTTTTAATGACTGTAGTGGAATGAGAGTTAATTTATATTAATAAAATTTTTTGCTTAATAAATATTGCAAATTGCAAAAATTTGTTAAAAAATGTTTAGTATAAAAAAAAAACTTGTATGGCAACATCGGGTTTAAATTATTTATATTTTCCCAAAAAAGATTACATTTTATTTTTGTTTTCAATGATCCATCAGTCTGCATCTGCAGTAAAAACAATAAAAGCAAAAAGATCATTGTAATATTATTTTGGAAATCATATACTCTTCATTTTTATATACATTTATGGCATTGAAAAGGAATTAAATAATATTCCGAAGGGTGGTAAAAAAGCGACAGCAAAAACGTTTGAGTTATTGATAACCGATAATAAAATTGATTTGTATCACAAAAACCTTACATCTATTTCCATTTTAATCGAGTTAAAAAATTTATCAAAACGAACCTTTAAAAATATTACAAAAACTGTTATTTAATTCTTTATACAAAAAAAGCTTAAAATAAATCGTTGCTGTTAAATTCTATTGTACATTTCGAAGCAAGAAAAAAATTTTGAAGTAATTCAGCAAAAACTCGAAACACGTAGTAACATTATAATTTCAGTAGCCACAAGTTAAAATCTTAAAAAACCTCATCCCAAATTCACGAGCTCTGTCCACCTCCCAAAATCATAATACCAATCCTTCTCCTTTCACATCCCGCCAAACCCTTTTCAGTCCTTCACGCCTCAAACTTTTCGCGAATCGCCGGCAAAACTCAAACGTTAAACCAACCCAAAAAGATTCCCTCTTTACAAAACCCGTCGACCTTATCCTCTCCGTCATCCTTCACATAAATCCCAAGCCAGCGTCTACATCCTCCGAGAGGACCGTCGAGTCGATCAACAATTCATCATGTAAATATCGAAGCAGAAACAGACGCGCAAAAGAGAAGAAGAGCTCCTGCGATCGGAGGACTCTCCACCTTTCCTTTTTCAGAAGCTACCAGCGGAGCGCGCATCTAAAATATTGAATGAGCAGATGCGCTCCGGAGCATTATGCGGAAAGGTAGACGACGAGCGCAAAATACCTCGCCGAGATCTTCTCGGTTCTTGAGCTCGCTCGAGAGAGGAAAAACGAAGTTTACTGTTGCGCGAACGAGGTGAATTTGTCTAAGAGACAGTTCGCCTCTCGCAAAAGGTGCGCTGAAATTCAAATTCACGGAATAATTAAGAAAATCGGAGAGAGAAAGTAGGGGAATATGCATGAGCGGGATTTTTAATATATTTAACGCGCGGGGCTTTGTTCGTGGAAAATGTAACGTGGAAGCTTACAGCGGCTTATCGATAGAGAGCCAACGGTGAAACACTGAATTTTTTATTTTAAATATGGATCGCATTGGGCTGAACGACTAAGTGACTTAGGATATGTGCCGATATCCAGGCTATTGAAAGCCATAGCTGCTAGTAATTTTCAGGTGATTTTTATTAGTAATTTTGTTTCAATCTACTAGAGTGACTTTTATTCTTCTATTGGCAATCGCTTTTAGATTACTCGTTACGTTAGTACTATCAAAAAGTTATAAATTTAAGACGTTGTAGAAATCTATTTTATAGACGTGCCGTGAATTTCGAACGGCTGACTTATTATTTTTGTTAAATAAATATTAGTGAATATACCTTATCCAAATAAATATTTTAAAATATACATATTCCTTTATTTTAAGCATTCTTTCTCACAGCGTTATAAATATTTATAATGTGAACTGTTTTAAATCTTGAAAAGAGGAAGAAATGGCATATTTCCTAAATGTTAATACAATTTAATCAATAAATTCACATGTAAAAATTAAAAATTCAATTCGAATCTATTATATTTGCTGTCGATCGATAGAAACACTTCCTGTCCTAATACACAAACATTACTCGAAACCTTGTACAAAGCCGGATATTTCCCAAGCCTCATAAATAAACATAATTAATTCTCGAAAATTGTTAAACAAGCAGCAAAAAACTCAATGATTTTCCAGCACTTACTCATCGTCCCTCCGAAAAAGCAAAGCAACAGCCGGCAAAGCCTGCCACTATTCTTTGATTAATCATCGCTGCTCAAACAGCCCGGCCGCGCGCTCCCATCATTAATTCCCGGCCCCGGAAGATCTCCGGCAAACACACTTCCCTTTTCAAAGCATTCGCCGGACACGTGTGAAAACAAAAATATTCACAATCAATCAAACGGATAACAATCTCTCTCAGCCAGCGAGCGTCTCAATTAATTTATCCGTCTGGCCTAAAATCCAGCTCGCCCAAAATAATTAACCAGCTCGAAATATTCGCGACGGCCTTCCCCGCGAGAGTAGAAAAAGAGGAGGGGGTGGGGGGCACGTGAGAGAGCATCTCGCGGAAGGCCGACCCCCTGGAGGAGAGAGGGAGAAATCCACGGGAGCGGGGAGGCATGGATCGATCGCACCTAGCCACCAAGAGACTATAGGTACGGAAAACCCGGACGCGTGTGAACTCGCGCGGGGCTGACGCCGGATCACTTCGAGGTGCTGGACGAGGGTAATAAAGGCGGGCTTTGCGTGGAGGTTTGTTTGGATTGAGGATTCGGTGGATGGGTTTTGATTCTTTGGGTAATGGGTTCGGTGGTTGGTTGGGTTTATTGGCTGTGATAGGCGTTGTTTTTGGAGAATTTTTAGTTGCTTTTGATAGGTTGAGTTTTTGAAGGCGCGAATCGTTTTTGTTTTTATCAAGGTTTGCGGTTCTGGGAAATTTTCTACGACTTCAGTTTTGGATAACAATTTCGTGTTGTTCATTGGATGTTTTTACTTTAATTGAAACTACGTATCAAAGTTCATACAAAAAGTTACAAAAATTTTGAAATTCAGAAAAATTATTAAAACAAAGTATAATTTTTCAAAATGAAAAATAATATATTTACTTTAATTTTTCACATATTTACTGACCGACTCTCTCCGTATATTTTTCTTCATTTTCCAAGCTCATACTTTAACGACTAATCTTCTCCTCATCGGCACCGCGCGAAGCGCTTAACCCCTCCAAAGCATAAAAGTAAAATCGAATATGTCACCTTTTTTTTAAGCTCCCTCCAGCCACTTTACACCCGCGCGACGCTTTATTACTTCCCCTTTCTTTCATTTACGCAACCAGCTTTATACGGCTCTTTAAGTGCATCCCTCTTTTTCTTCCCGCGCCACTGCACTCTCACTTTTTACCTCGTTAAGTTTGTCTACCCCTTTTACGAACGCTTTTTTTTTATATCCAAGCGACGTGCGCCCGAGAAGCGCTGAAATTTAACCGAGTATAATTTGCGCGTGCGACGATACCTAGGGTTTATGATACGCTTTATCGTCCTACCTTTTATTTGCATTTTCGCGTACGCGCTGGAATGCTGGAGTTAGGATGATGTTGATGATAAACGAAAATGGATGGTGTATGTGTTTTATGGAAGTGTGGCTGTTGATGTTGTGTCTTTTAGTTAGGTGTAATATTAGTTTGCTCTGGTTTTTATTTCCGATTCGATTTGTCTTATTTATGAGTTCTTAGTTTGTTTTCTTGTTTTTCTTTTCTTCCTGCTGCTTTTACTGAGGTTTTTTTATTCTTTTATTTCTTGCGATGAATTTCAAGTTGTTGAATATTTCTTGGCTTGACTACCAGTTTCTGCTTGCTTTCATCAAGAACTAAATCCGATTTTACAACTAAAATACAAATCTTGCTTTTACGTTGAAATGAAAAACTTTTTTATTGTGGTTCCTTGATTAGCTCGTCTATCTCCATTTTTAGGCACGACCTATAAGGGAGTGACTTATGTTTTCACCAAGGCAAAAAATGAAATACCTCAAAATCATGCA
>UELX01000509.1:0-74316 GCA_900480035.1 Eupelmus urozonus
AATTATTGATAAAAAAAATAAAATTAGTTGAAAATTTTAAGAACGACGTAAATAGTGAATAATATACGAAAAACTTAAAAGGACTCTGAAAATCCATGTTTAAGAATTCCAGAGAAACGAACATTTTCAAAAAATTTGAGATTTTTAAAGTTTCTCGTAATTTTATAATTTGGTCGTACATAAAAGCTCAATATAATAATTTTAGTTGTATAGTTAGTTAACTTATAAATTTTATAGTTTTATAAATTCGATAAATGTAACTTATCGCTCTTGCTATTGCAACTCGCAAAAAATTATATTCGAAATCAAAACTTCTTAAGATTAAAAATAACACTTTTTTCTAACAATTTCTAATCTAAAATCTAAACTAGGTTAAAACTTTCAACACCAATGGCAAATTTTATTCTTAATTAACACATTAAAAAATAAGAACGCAAAACGATCGATCTCGCTACAGTCCTACCTACATTTAAAAACTGTACATAAATAAAATGCGTAAAATCCTCCATAAACGCTCAAGTACCCATAAAAAGGCACCTTTATTCCAACAATTCGCACCGACTAATAACAACTTACCCGCTCATCAATACCATCTGCACTCGACTTTTCCCAGGGAGGCCATAATGCGCAGCATCCGCAGCAATAAGGAGATGGTCGCAGCGCTGCTCACGGATTTCAAAGTCCAGGACACCGGATTCACCGAGGATGACGATCTGCCCGTTCAAGCGTCTTCCTACAAAAACAGCTACGACACCAGATACGACAAGCGCTACGAGAACCGTTTTGAGACCAGCAACGAGGTCAAGAGGTGAGCGCGCCTGGCGTACGATGTGCCCCGGATGACCCCGCGTATGACGGGACACAGGTAGCGCAGGCGCCAAGTGAAAGAGGCTTTCGAGCTCCGAAAAAGATTCGACTGTTTTACCTTTAGGTTTCTTCGAAATGTGTGCTTAACCTGATTTTTTTGGGATGGTTGTAAGTAAGGCTTGGGACCGATTGTAATTCGGAGTAAAAGGAGGGTATTGACTTTGGCTACTGAATTTCTTGTAGTGCACACAATTTTTTGCTCTGCCGTCGATTTTTTGGACTTTTCGGGATTAGGTTTTTATGTAATGCGGTTACTGTTTTACTCGCTCTGTTCCAGTATTTGTCTACTGGAAAGTTACGGAGCCTTTTGGGTTTTAGAGCAAATATTCTTAAATTTCTCAGAGGGCATAGTTGATTTATTTAAAGAAGGATAAAAAGACTCACAATAAATCTATTAATAAGTTTTTAAGAGTAGAAAGTAGGCAGCAACCACTTCAATACTTTTTGCTTAACTTTTTACTTTAAAACTTTCTTTATATAAAATTAAATCGAGTGATTTTATAAGTTGTAGTAAAAGTGACGTTTTACTATCCATTAATGATGTTCTCAAAAAATCGTTTAACTCGACATTAAATTTTCATACGTGAATAAGTATTCTAAGTATTCATAACTTTTGCAAAGATCTCGTTTATTCAATTTAAAGACCTAATTTTTTTCTTAATAAAAGATCGAAAGTAAAACGATAATTTTTTAGTACTTTTTAAAGCGAAAGCCTTTAAAATTTTTTTTGCGTTGACTGCTTTAAATGAATTTTTACAATTTTGAATTATAATTTTTAATTTATAATTTTCAGAAAGTACGAATTCAATTCGATTCTTGAGAACGTCGAAGAAGGTTTTACATGTCCATCACAGGTAAAATATGCGCGTCCGCAACTGGCGCGTGCTGCTTCAGGAGTCTGGAAGTATATCATTAACACCGGTGAACATACACAGACTCTAAGATTGGAAAAGTGCTCGTAAGTTCTTATATTCTAATCATTTTATTTATCAATCAGAAAATAATTTATTTCGTAAAGTATCTTATTAATTGAGTAGAGATGGGTATACCCATACAGGGGTAAAACTGCATACAACAAATAGCTCTTCTTACATATAATACATTTTTGACTTGATCATTGAAGAGTGAACATTAATGAATAAGGCATTTATAACAAATTCTTACTAATGTCTAAACACTATCTTAATTATGAGCAAGTTTTGTAATTTTGTAGTAAAATAGTTTTAATTTAATTTTTGAGACCAAAGTTATAGAACTAGTAAGCATTGTTACTCAAAAAAAGGTTTAAAACCCAATAATTTTGTTGCCTTACCAACTAAAAAAATTTAGAAATTCATTTAAAAACATAGATTTAAACATGTTTTCTAAACGTGGGATTAGGTCCTATAAAATCATATATTTTTTAGAGTATTTTGAATTAGTTTAGTTTGTATTACAATAGAATAAAACTCATTCAATAGATATTCTATTATTTTCTAATTACTAATCAGTTTAAACTGCGTACTCACTACTGTGCATGCAAAAAGCAATTTCTTGCGCAATGTGTAAAAATAATTTCCGTTGTCACGCGGCTGCAAGAAAATTATCTCAAATTTACAAAAATACAACAGCCGCCTTTTTAGCCTCCCTCCACGTCATCGAGCGATTACTTAATATACCGTCCGAGCTTGGGCCAAGGCGGGCAAAAGCTGGCCCTATCCGCGAATATTGAGTTCACGGAGTAGAAAGAAGCGTGAATAATCGCGGCAATCGGAAGCCGAGCGAGCTGCTAGAGGAAAGTGCCGGCCCGATCCTTTTTGCGGGGGAGATGGGCATTCTAATCGATCGATTTGGCATCGGGAAAAAGTCATTGTTCTTGCTCGTTTATGTAAGAATTTATTGTCTCGCGGCTTTAAGTGATTTATTTCGGATGTGTAAGACGCTGAATTACTCCAAATTAATGAATACTATAATATTAATTACTTTCGAGTTTTTTTAAAATTTATTATATCTATCTATAATAAATTAAAATATATCTATATTAAAGTTTCTTTATTATCAATGAGAAAAATAATTCGAGTCAATTCATTCACGCACGATCATGCTATTAACGTTTCACAAATACATTACATAAGCTAATTAAACCTTTTTACCAAACTATTACGCACAGTGCCAACAGCTTGCCGCAACCAATACACGCAGATATCTGCAAAAAAAGGAAATTTCTTATCCGCCTTCACTTCCGTTCACACGCGTGTCAGTCAGTCGATTTTTCATGCGTCCATCCAGTTTCTTTTTTTTTCCAACGACGTCACTTTAGTCTCGCTATTCCGTTGTTGCCGGGCGACTGTGCGAAATTAGAGGCGGCTCATAACGATCTGACAGCTCGTCGGACGCTCGATTAAGCGCGCGATGCGGACTTTGCGGCTTTATCACAGCCATGCAGTCCGATATTTTTTTCGCCCGAGACGCTCCGACTTCCCCTTTGTTGCATAAAGGTTCGCTTTTTCCGGGTGAGATGCGAGCGGATCGGTCTCCGGTTTCTTTCGTAATTGCCGGGATTCTGGGATCTTTGGATGGGATTTGTAAGGATCTTCTTGATTCGCGCGAAATTGCAATTGTGAATCTTATTTGAGCATGGCTTAGTGGAATTATCCGAAACGTATCGAAAAAAGCAATTCAAAATCTAACCATTTTATTCCTAGTGAAAATTACTCGTAAAAGTATTTCAAACCTAGAAGTAAAAAAACTTATTTCCTGCATAAAAAATGTAAAAATAATCAAATCGATATAGAAACAAGAAGCAATTGTCTACTTCACGATGGCCGATCGCATTCTAGAATAAATTATAATGCGCTGGCACTTTAATCTATAAAAAAAACTCGGAACTCGCAAGAAAGATCTGACCAGCATCGTTGCCAAATTGATCAACGTCAGAAGAAAAAGCTTATTTCGTATTCGCGCAACGCCGGGCTTGGCCGAGCGAGCGCAACCTTGGGGCCCCCCGTCCTCTCTGAAATATCTCCGGGAATTTCAAATCGATCGCGCCTTCATTATATTATACTTTCCCTCTCTGTCTCGCTCTCTCTGAGCCGGGTAATTTAGATATGAAAATTTGCGGTAAAGCGAGACAGTTTCAAATAGATCAGAACGAAATGGAAATTTGTGCGTGGGGAAACTGGGCGGTGCACGCGCTGCAGTTTTCAACATAGAGGAACTGGATTGTTTGGGGAATTGCTTAATTTATTTTGAGTGGCGTGGATTAAAATTTTTTTGTTTTGAAGTTACGATGGCTAAATAAGCGATAGATGTCGAGTAATTTTATTAGATAAGTTGTTACTGCAAACTGAGTGATGAGCAATTAGTAAAAAAAAAAACGATAGATTTAATAGTTTAACAAATTGAAATTCTTCTGTAATAAAGTACAATTTTTCTTTAAAATAAAATTTAATTTATTACTTTTTCTATTCGGTTTAAGTAAAATTTTACTCACGAAATTAGGATAAATTTTATTCTTATTTATAATAATAATTAATTTAAGATATATATTTTTCTCTAACGAAGCAATTATAAATAAAAATTATGAAATTTAAGTAAAATTTTATTTTACTTTGTATAGGTCATTGAAAGTAATGATAAATATACTAACGGATTTTTGACCCTAAGAGAAATCCTACGTCATCTGCATTGTCGCCTGCGGTACAAAAACATGAATTTACAAAAAATGACCTGCTTGTTCCTAGGGAAAGTTAAGAAAAACTCTAAGTTTTAAGAAGTAATGTTCGAAAGTAAATCTGTCCATGTACTCGACGAACGGCTAAAATACTTTGAAACTTGGAAACTGTAGTAAACGAATTCCCACGCTATTTCTCAATAGTTAAATTTTACAGTTTTATTAATTATAAAATTTAATTGATAGAATATCTAACTAAATTAAATAACTCTTCTGAAAAGCCAGAGAAATCGCTCTAATATATATTTTTCTTAATTCCATCTTTTTTATATTTTATTTCTAGAAATCCACGGGCCAGCTGTTCCTTCATCTCGGAAAATTACCGCTCGTCCTGCATGCAAGTCTACAATTATCATCGCCTCTTGACTTGGGACTCGAAACTCGGTCTGCACATGGACATATTTAAAGTCCCAACCTGTTGCAGCTGCCACGTCCACGGCTACACGGATCTGTATCCGCCCCACCAAACTGATCCACCGCTCAAGGCTCAAGAGACATTTCCGGGAGCTGACTTTGCCACTAGCGATCACCACCTAGGTAAAACTTTCTCATATGTCGCATGATAATAAAAAAACGCCTCTATTAAGTGCTAAGATTGTTTACCAAATAATCAATTTTACTAATCTTAATAACCATGATTGTAATAATTATGATTATTTTACAACCAGCAGGCACCAATCCCGTAAACAAGTACATCAACAGCCTGGACTCTGCCGCCCTGAATCTATTCCGCGAGAGCTACGGTAATAGCAACAATAACAACGCCGATCAGGATGAACAGCAACTCCAACACTCCAGCAGTTCGAGACGGCCGAGCATCGCCAGGCCACCGAGGCCAAGGAAACCATCGAATCCTCCGAGGCCTTTCGACAAGCTACCCCAGCAACACGCGCCTAATACGAGGGCACCAGGATACAAAGGACCAAGACCACATAGGCCGAACCGGCCCTTTCGTAGAGACTCCGCGGTACCGGAGGTATCGGATTATCAGGAAAGCCCTAGCAACGTTACGCTTAACAGGTTAGATTCTTTCTGTATTTTATTTTTATTTTTTAATTGAATTTTTTCAAATATTGCGTTGAATTTTGATTTATTTAGAGCAAAGAGTTTTGTATTTATAAAATGCTCAGACGTATACGCAAAAAACCTTATGTAGCGATTTCCTTATTCTAATTCTTTCACAACGGCACATTTAATCAACGAAGCTTAAAAACTCCCAAATACTGTATGCCGCAACAGCAAATCATCTAACTCTACACGTCTCTATTATAATAACCTTCACACACAGTTTTTCCTCAAGCACGCCAATTAAATTTCAAAAGACACCTCGCGATCCTCTTCCCTCAACCAAAACCCCGAAAAAATGCAATCCGCAAAAAGTGACATCCTCCGTTCGTTTCTCACCACAGGTTTAGCCAGGCGTTCGAGCCGGACGCGGTAGAGTCAAGCTTACGCCTGCAGAACGGCGGCTTCGACGAAGAATACCAGGAGCAGCCGCAGAGGCGAGTGAACTACAATTACCATCCCATCATCGACTTCTTCAAGCCCGAGGCTGCGATGCTCAAGTCCGAGGAGCCAATGCAGGCAGCCGCTGCCTCGGCGCCCGCGATTGTCGATCAAGATTCCTGGAAGCCCATTTTCAAGCCCTGAACTTTATTTTTATGTCTGTCTAGGCGCCCTGCTCTCATCGAATGTACCTGAGGCCTCGATATAACGCGGAGAAAAAAAGCAGAAGCGGAAAGAGTGGAGAAGACACACTGCCTTACTCGTAGATTAAGGTTTATTTATCGGCACGCACACAAGTGATGAAGTTTTTGGAAAATTCAAAATTCTTTTTAAGCCTATTTATTGATGTAATTGTAGCGACAATGAAGCGTTGTTGTTCATCGGTTGTGCAGTTTTCTTTTACAGTATTTTGTCAAAAGCAGTTTAGTTATTACTCTGTAAAAGTTTTTATTTAACTCTTTTGTAAATGTGTTTTAATGTTTAATTTTATTTATATATTGTACTATATTCGTATATATAGGAATATTATTGCATGTTTTTATATAGTTTGTAATTAATTAATAAAATCGTTGAATGATTTATTATTTGTAACAAGCAGCCTTTAACGATTTATTTTTTACCCCATCAAAAACGATTTACATAATTTTCTCATACCGAATTTAATCAAGCGATTTTTTGCCCCGCAAAGAAAGGCCTCAGTTCTGCACAGTCTTAATTTTTGCATCGCTAACTTTCTCACTCGTATCTTCGCCGCAAGGTTCCCCGACCACTATGACATTCCTGGCCATAAGAAACTCGAGAGAAACGGCCTATCCTAAAACCCGGCAAAAACGCCAACAATGGCTCATCGAATGTATATATACGCGTTATGCCCGCAGCCCGTTACGGGCGGCTCGCAGGTGCCGGAATCAGTCCAGTGTGACGCCCGGACTGCCGTTACCGCTGCGCGGGGACGCTTGTCTATATAAATCCCCGGCGCAAGATCGCTTTAAATGCCCGTCATCCTTTTCCCGGCTCCCCCAGCCTCGCCCCGCCAACGGACGCCGAGAAAATATAAATTAGGCTACGCCGAGCGCGCGGCGAACAGTTCCGATCGATCTCTCTAACGAAAGTGTTGTAAGCCCAGCGAGTCGTGACAATTGTAGTGGTCCAGCGGAGCTGCTAATTTAACGCCTTGTTCCAGGAGTCAATTGTGCCCGCATAACAGGTGTCGATCGATGTCGCGAATCAAGCAGTGTTTACCATCGAGTTAAACGAGCGGTTCTAGTTTTCGCGCGAAAGCGAGATGAGACTACGGTGTGTGATTTGTTAATGAGACTTATATTTCTCGCGTGTGAAAGCACAATGAGGTGAAGACAATGAGCCCGATGCACTGCTCGATACTCGTACTACTGCTTTTGGCCGATGGACATGTCCGTAAGTCTCTGGCTAATCCGGAGCCCATCGGAGGTAGACTCCAGTCGTATGCAGATCCGTTCACGACCGTCAGGCCAGAGGAGCAGCGGCAATACGCGGCACCACTTCGTTTGAAAAGTCCTGATTACGCGTACCAGCTGACGACGTTGAGACCCGAAGTGCGCGGTTCTTATTCAGTGCCGTTTTACCCGAGCCCTGAACTAAAAGCGGCCGATTCCGTTGCTGTGCCAAAAAATTATGAACACAGTTACGAAGATCTGTCCGCGCAGGAAAGTGACGAGGATGAAGATCCGCAGGGACCTCCAGATCACGTGATTCCGTTTTCGGAACATGAGGAACCCAGAGAGCCATCCACTCGGCCAAATTATACTGCCCCGGGGGACTGGGCTAAACCACCATTGGACAGGAACATTCCACTGGATTTTGTACCGAGTAAATTGTATGCTCAAGTGCGGGGTACTCATACGATAAAACACTTGCCAAGAGAAGCAGCCATACAGAGCGCGGAGTCAGATGAGGATAAGGAAAATGCAGCAAGATTGAAAGAAGTTTTAAAAGTTTCGAAAGCCAACACGATTTATACGGAGGAAGGCTACGAAGATGCCGCTTATGATCATGCTGGACAAATAAGAGATGCGGATTTCCACGAAGGATTTGCCAGAAAATTGAACGAAGAAGTGGAAATAGGCAATGGTAAAAAACCAAAATCTAGTCGTAAGCATCGTAAGCATCGAAAAAATAAATCTCATGAAGATAAGTCTTCTGATGAATTCAGTGATGATTATAGAGATCATTTAGAGGAGTCAGCGGACGAGGCTCGCACATCAAGTAAAAAACTGAATCCAGAAAGTTTAAAAGTTTTAAAAAGTGCATTAAGTAAGCCTGCTATTGACCCAAAGACTGTTGCCCAAGAAGGTATTATTGAGCTTGAGAAAGATTTGAGGAAAGAATCTTACGAAGCTGAAAAAACGTCAACAGAACCTTACACTGTTACAACGACGACTTACAGGCCGCCAGTAACAACAGAGCCGATATTTCATAATAAAATCGAATACGAAACGACGACGCCAAGGCAAGAGGTATTTACTATTAGACCTCGTAGACCCAGTTCAACAGTGAAACCCAGAACGTATCTTGCAAAAATTAAACGACCGATAGCATACTATGCAGATAAGAAAACTAATGTCAATTACAACGATTATACAACAACTCCGTATAGTATCGAACCTACAACTATCAACTATAGTAACCGATTTTACCAATACTTCCGAGATAAACAGCCTCAAACGCATGCAGTCACTACATACCGGCCTACGTATGCCGAATCACAAACTGTGAGTCCTGTTATTGCTAATCCCTTAGCGGTTGCAACTGTCAACGGCCACGGACCTTACCTTGTAGTCGTAACGAGTCCGCCGAATACGCTTACACCAAGCCCTATGGAAAGTCAAAGTTCGGAAACAACTATTCGCTACTATAAATCTCCTATCGAAAATAGTACTCACCCAAATTCGATAAATTCGTACACGGAACGCAATCCTTTTCTCGCAACAAAACCTCAAAAAACAGCACCTAAAAGCACTACAACGACGGAAGCTCCAGAATATACAAGCTCTGAGGAAGAAAATAATGATAGTTCGCAAGGATATAAAGTAGAAGAAAAACACATAAGTGATAAGAGTTATAGAACTCCTAAATTCAAAGCAACTCCAAACTACGCGAAAATGCTAGAATATTTAAATAATGAGAAAAGCAAATACGTAAACTATTACACGGTAATGCAGCCGCCCAAAGCGCCGGATAATCTCGTCACGTATCCCGATTATTCACGCGGTCCTTACAGCAATGCGCTGGATCAGCGAGCCGTGAAACATGAAAGTGAGAGACCGGTAGAAAGCGTATACAAACTATTGCATGTTGTTGAGCGTCCTCGCATTGAACCAGCCGCTCAAAAAAGCACATCGCCCCTCACCAGACTTCTGCCACCTGCGCCACTTAGCGGTAGCGAGTACGCGAGCTTCCATTCAACGCGTGGCAGGAGAAGCGAGAAATTACCTCCTACGATTGCAGCTATCATGCCGATCATTGAGGCGATACACAGACACGAGCACGGGCACAATACCTTTCCATTTATATTTCGAAGGAAAAGATCAGCCCACGGTCCTTCTCGAGAATGGGAAATTGAACAAAGAGACAAGAAACTCCGAGAAGCCAAATTAGCTAAAATTGAAAAAGCTAAAAAAAATGAGAAAAAATATCCTTCAAATTTCGATCATCTTCTGAATGAATCTCCGCGCGTGATTGCCGAGGTAATAGATAAAGAAATTCAGGAGAGATTTAAAGATAAGCCAAAAGAGTCTTCTGTGAAAAACTCTAATAAACTCCCTACTGAATTGTTCGATTATAAGTCAAAAGAGTCTTCTGCGGAAAACTCTAGTAAAGTCCCTACTGAATCGTTCTATGATAAGTCAAAAGAGTCTTCTGCGGAAAACTCTAGTAAAGCCTCTACTGAATCGTTCGATGATAAGTCAGAAGAAGCTTCGACTGAAGGATCTGAGGAAACAGAAAAAACTAAAGATGATTTAAAAAATCATTCGGTAGAAGCTGAACTCCCGGAGCTTAATTTTAGTGATTTATTTGAAGAAGAAGAAGCAGAGCCTACAACTAAAAAGCCTTCTATTGATATAGAAAAGTATCCTTTTTATAGAAATGAAAAAGTGATAGATGATACGGCACTAAAATATATAGTCAATCCATTGGAAGTGCCTAGAAAAACTTTAGGTGGTATGGAATTTTATAACTCAAGAGATTTGGAGTGTGAAGAAATAGAACCAAATTTAGAAAAACTGGTTCCTGAAGAAGAAGAACTAGCAAATAAACGAGGTCCTCGGAAAAAGAAACCAAGATTACATGGATTAGGAGATAAAGTTGATTGCTATAAAGCGAAATATTTTGATAGAAACCCTTTTGATAATCCACTTTTCTTTGAAAAGGAAATAGGAAGTCCATCTCCACCTTCTGAACTTGATCCCAGAAAATTTGCTTCAAGGATTTTGGAGTTACCACAAGAAAGAGATGATTATGTGATCCCTAGAGGTCCTAAATATCCAGAAGAATATGATTCAGTAAAACGGCACGTAAAAGTAAGAAAGAATATTCCAGGGCAGCATGGTTCTGAAAATATAAAACATTATTCTTCGCGATCGAAGAATCCTGCTTCAAAGAAACCTGTTCGTCAAAGAAATCGAAGACCATTAGGAATGAAGTTAAATAATGAAAATAGATTATCATCAAATAAAACAAGATCAAGACCAAGAGTGAAGAAGACGAATACAAAAATTTCTCCTGCATATCAGCGACATGTTTATGAAGATGTTATGGGAACCATAATGAATTTAGAAAACATGTACAAAACGCCTATATTAAAGCGAGGATTATCATATTCAAATCATCATGGTAATAAACTCCATAACAAAAAACATTCTCAACCAGGAAAAAAACAAATGCCGTTTGAAATTGATGGATTAGTTCCCCCGCCTCAATATGCATTTAAAAATAATCCTTATAAAAATATTTTTGTACATTCAAATCAAAATATTAATAATATTAATTTAAAGAAAAATCATCAACAAAATTCTCGATTGTTCAAAAGGAGTATTGAAAATGCTGATTTTAAAAAAATTGAAAATGTAACAAACCAAACTGACAATAATATTGGTAGAGAAAATAATAAAAGTACTTTTAGAATAATTATGACTACACCCCCGCCAAAGCAAAAACGCAAAACTGTTACAATAATAACAGAGGAACCTTCTACTATAAAACCAGTTTATACCATAAATGATCGAATAAAACAGATTAATCGAACTACTGAAGATGCAGGAAAATATGACAAATTTGATGATAATCGAAACCTTACATTATCTATTGATATTCGAAGAAAAGAACCTAGATATAACATTCCAAGTAGGAGGAATACAATTAACAACTCAACAAATGCAACTTCTAGTCCTCTAAAATTAGTAGAATCACCTAAAGCAACTTCTCAAACATCTGTTGATCCTTCTTTCTACGGTTCTACTTTAATTCCTGTTATAGTAAAACCAGATGAAAATTTTACAACTCGAATACCACAAGAAAGCAAAACCAGATATATTAAGCGAAAGCCTGAGAAAGTAATAGATGATGGACATCAAGAACAGTCGACTAACAGTAATAATCAACTTCCTGATTCTAAAAATATAAAAGATAATAAGAAAAAATCAAATCAATATTTAGTCCATGAAAGTATTCAAGAAGATCCAGTTAATCAGAAAGCCGACACCGAAGCTGATTTTTACGGAGAACCTGATAGTCAAGAGCATAAGGAGCTTCTTGACTTTTTAAAAGGTGATCCTCCTGGATACAAGGAAACGTTTGCACATGAAACGACTCCTGAATATAAAAATGTACCTAAACATTCGCTGCAAAGTGAAAAAGATAATCAGAATGAAGAGGAAGTTGATCAATCAGATGAACAAGAAGCATCGAAAGATGTATATGAAGGGGAAAGTACTGCCGAAGCATCTGATGAGGAACCAAAAGAGAATGAGCAATCTAATGACGATGGTGAAGAAAGTAAAAATAATCGTGAATCAGATAATGAGCCTTTTGTTAGATATTCAGAAAGGCCTTACTCGCCGCCAGAAAATTATGAAGATGATCGATATTCCGATCTTGGTCCTCGTGTAAATAAACCATATTTTTATCATCCACCTTTTGATGTACCTGAATACGAAAAAGCTAATTTGGGAAAAACAATTGATCGATCAGACGACGATTGGGGTCATAGCGAAGAAACCGAAGACCATGAAACATACGTGTTTCCCTGGGAAAATGATGAAGAAGATGACGAAGCAAAAGGCACTGAATCCAAACATTATTCTATATTAGGGAGATATGAATTTCCATGGGAAAGAAGAGAAAGAAAAGCAAGAGAAAAGAAGAAAAAAGAATTATTAGAAAAAAAATATGGTAAAAAATATTACGACCACGAACCTGAAGATGAAGATGATAAAGAAGCAACAGAATCAAGGTTTATATATATTCCTCTAACAAAGAAACATTTAAGAGGTAAAAAGGACGTCAAAAATATGGAAGGCAGTCCTGAACGTCGTCCAGTCACCAAATTTAGTAGTAAGTATAAGTCTGGGACTGTAAAAATTCCTGTAGACGATGATGAAATGTTGATATCAGTCGCTAATAATGACGAAATTAAACAATCTATCTTGAATTACCTAGAAAGTACCAGTGCTACAGTGCCTAAAACGAAGTCCTCAAAAAATTTGAAAAAAATTTTCTCGAATAATACACATTCTGCAAGTACAATTACTTCACCAAATAAATCAAATAAAGGCGATCTTATTGTAAAAATTGAGTCTACTACCCAAAAACAGCCAAATTCTACGACTCCTAAAGTTCTAAGAAACGGTAGAACTACGACAACACCAACTTCAACCACAAGTACGACAAGTACGACAAGTGCGACACCAAAACATCAGACACGAGTAAGATCTCGAAGAATAAATACAAGAATTAATACTAGTAGTGTAAGTAGTGATACATTGAAATTATCTAATCAAACGGCACCTCAACAAATCTCCACGACACCATCTTCAAGGTTAATTCGGAGACGAGGTCGTAATAAAGATAATTCTAGTTCCACTACTACTCTTACAACTGCAACTACTCCGCTGAAATTAAATAGTCGAAGGCGGGGTAGACTAACAAGCAGTACTCCGTCCCCTGTTGTTAATTCGACATCTTCTAGAGTAATTAATGACAGACGCAGGCGACCATTTAGAATAAAATCTAGCACAGAGACTAGCGAAAGTCCACTAAAATCTGAACCAAGTCATTTCACGACTTCGTCTTCCCTTCCAACGTCAACAGGAAGAACTATAGAACACCATTCTCGAGTTTCAAAAGAAGAGATCATTACAAAAACGTTCTATCCAGATGACGATGAAGACGATGATGAGGATGACAATGATGAAAATACGTCAAAAGGAGATGAAGTAAAAGCAGCTTCAAATAAGAAACCAGTCAAATATTTAAAGGTTAAACGTCGAAATAAACCTAAAAATGATTCAGATGATGAACATGCAATGAAAAAGCAAAAAATTGAAAAAGTTACGATAACAATGGAAGAAACGCCAAATCACGTGTACAGAACCAAAGAAATTGATAAAAATGGAGTAAAAGGAAAATTCATTACTATAACTGCAAATAATAATTCAGTTTCACCAACAAATGATGCAGAAATGGAAGAAATGAAGAGAAAGATGCATGCTTTCAATTCGTTTGATGCCGTAATTCGAGATTCTGAAGATTTAAATGAAGAACCCAGCGGAATAAATGAAGCAGAAGTAAGTGCACCACCACGCAAACACAGAGCAGTTCACGTTTCCACACGAGGATACAAACACATGATTAGCTCTGCTATTACCTGGGAATCTGAAGGCGAACAATTTCTTTAATTCGAACAGATCTCTAAACAGAACTTTACTCCATACTACTACTTTTCGCAACAGACATGCCAAACAGAACAACAATCTATAACTAAACAACAGAACATAATAATTGACATACTAATAAACTGTACTAATTTATACATATTAGACATTATTTTACTGATATTTTTTAAACATAATACTGACATCAGATTTACTGCTTAAATAACATTGTTAACAATTAATAGTAACATGAAATTGTAAAACATATCTTTAAAAAATGTACAATTCACAAAAATTATAATTAAATTATTGCAGTTTCATGTTTCATTAATTGAAATTTTCCTTTTTAAAGTGACACAAGACACAAGACACATAGCTTTACTTACTTACAGCGACGAGTAACAATTTGCAATCTCCTACCCAATTTCAGAAATACCTGGTAGGGAACTTACTTCAAAAGTTGCCGCTGCCAATAAATCGAGGTTCCAAAGAAAGTCCAAAAGAAGATAGCCATTTATCTGACGATCGTGCTGGCGAAGATGATGACGATGATGAAGATGACGATGATGACGAAGACGAAGACGATGATGACAGTGACGAAGTAGACGATAATAAAGACGACAGTGGTGAAAGCGATGACAAAAATGATAAGAAAGAGGAGACCCAAAAGGAAAAAAATGTTATCGAAAAGCCTCCAGTTGGTGTCATTTTGGATCCCAATAGCAGGAGATACTTCTACGTTGAGCGACGATAAATTTAACGTACGAGTATTATAATTAAGCTTTGTTTGCATATCTTTTGCATTTTTTATATTAAAAAAAAATATCGCATATAATTATTCGAAATTGGTAAATGAATAAATTAATGCGCGCGATATTGGAAAAACGTTGATGAATTCTCATCATTAAATTACGTAATTTATGTTAATATTTTTGTATATAGTTGTAGAAAAAAGTATAAAAGCGTATTATTATAAGTATCATTGTACGATTAAAAAAAAATAAAAGACTTAAAACCACTAATCATCTAAATATGATCACTCAGCTTCAAGTATGAGTAGGCCGATTTAGAGAACCTTGATCTATTTGAAAGCCATACGTATGCTAATCTCAAGGAAACGATATCCAATCCATCACCCGTGCGCGAATCTTTGAAGAAAGCGCAAGTCCCGACAATTTCATAATTAATTTCCCGCTGCAAACCTCGACTACCTTAAATCCCTCATCTTTTTCCCTCGCTATAAAAAGGCTTCTTTCTCAGACTGACTAACATAAACATGCATCACGCGAGCTGCACGCGAGCAATATGGTCAAAGAGAACATAAAGACCGTCACAGCGGCGGAGAAGGGCATTACACTCGTCGGGAGCCTTGATCCGGAGGAGAAAGAAGAGCGATATACTCGCTCCTATATACGTGAGAGGCGGATGGCGATCTCCATTTTTACGTGCATTAAGGTCAAGGTACCGGCTGCGCACGCTGGGTACTAGCGCGCGCGAACTGATAAAATCCTTTATAAAACGACAGAGTCGTGCGCGCGCGCACACACGCACTGAGATTGAAAGGAAGCTGAACGAGCCGGCGAGCCTTGCTCCGCGCTGTCTATATAATTCGGTCTTTGCTCTCCTTCGGCGCTTGTTGACAATCGGTAGTCGCGCGAGTCGCAGCACAACTTTTGGACCTATATCCGCATACGCGCGTTAAAATGACCTCAACGAAAGTGAGTTTTTTCTCTCTTGTTTTATGCTATATAACTTTTGCATGTGCTCTCTTTGGGTTTTACGGATTCGTACGCGCAGTGATAACGCGTTTCTTGAGCGGTTGTAAAAAAAAATTAATGTTTCCGTGCGCGTAAAAGTGTTGAAGAAATATGCTATTACGTGATTAGTGTCATTTTTTTTTTTAAGTATACTTTTACTTATTATGTATGTGATCGTATATTCAATAACGAAATTCGAATCTATGAGTGACTAGTTTTGATAATTAAGTAATATCATGTGCTTTATGTCGGCATACATATCAATCACACACAAAACAAAAAACACAGAATTGAAAAAAAAATTTCATTAATGATATAGATTAACATAATTTCGTTTTTAATAATGATAAAATTAAAAAAACTATTCATTACATAAGAAAAAAATCATAATTCGACATCTTATTAAAAAAAAAAGAAACGCATAACCATCCTACAATTAATCTCATTAAAAAAGTAAAGTTATCATTTCTCCAAGAACGACGATCACAATCACCTCCCGGCCGTGCAAATTGCTAGCACCTACGATAACGCCCGCGAAACGGTATAACTTTTAACAAGGAATTCCGCTTCGGACAACGACTTCCTCTTAATTGTCTAATCATTCCCTTACGCAACGCGCCATCGCCACGAATTTTCGGCAAAATCAATCGATCAAACTTTCTACTTCGGAGTCACAACCGTGTGAAAAACTCCAATAGCCGGACAATAAGAAAAAATCACTATCCACGTCGCGCACCGATCGAACAAGCGGAAATGAATTTCTTTCTTAATTCGAGCCCCGCGTGCGAATCCATTCGGACTTTCTATCGAGCTGGTTTCACGGTTTATTCGCTTAGCTGAGCAAAATTCTGCCTAGATCATCGCTGCAGTGACTGTCGCCGTGCTGGGTCTTGCTCTTCTGAAGACAACGGCTGCCGCACCCGACAGCGCCGGTATCGTCGAGATGGTCAACGGACTCGCCTACGGTGAGTATATCGTGAAACCATCGCGCGCTCTGATATAAATGTGTCAGGGCCTAGAGTCGCTTGAGTCTGGTGAGTATATTGAATTGCTTGTACTGCACGCAATTCATGCGTTTTGAAAGCGCTCGGTGCAGTTTGAGTAATAACGCCTGGGTTACGGGCGAGATAGTTAATGCATCGATTGTTTACGAAATTAGGTGGCTGCCGGTTTACGTGATTGTTTGGCGAGATAAATAGTCCGGGTTGGATAGTTGGTTTTTAGGGCGATAATTTACATAATTGTGTTGCGGGCTGGCGACATGGGAGCATTAGAGCAATGAATGTGGAATGAGGTTGTTTACCTTTGATATATAAGTAAATGTTGAAAATCGTGTGTGAAATTCGCTTTACTGGGTTATTAGAAAACGGCTTTCAATTGGAAGGTGGCTGTAGGTATGTTTTCTCGGATAATATTTTATTTTTAAAAGATTTATTAAATTTAAAATCAATTTAAAATGTTATGAAATATTAAAAAAAATTATTTTACTAAGTGTCAAACAAAATTTAAGAATAGAATTCTCAATACTTAGTAATTTGAGATGTAGAATCAAGAAACGGTATATGATTAGAATCGGTTACTACATTTATACGAGATCAAACAATCTTTTGAAAGAATCAATGTTTGATAGATAATAAATCTTACTTTAAATCGTCCTACAAACTTTCATTTCATTACATTGTTTTAAGATCTTTCGAATTCGATAGATGCTGAGATACAATTAGTAATATCTTTTACAAATCAAAGGTTGTTACAGATGAATCAGCTAATTCTTTAGAAACTGGAGCCTACAAAATCAAATTACGAGCACTAGATATTATTTTTAGCGTTGAGAAAAAATTCACAATATTGATCTATAATTTGTTATATTAAGAAGGAACACATTGTATTTATATTCCTATTCAGATTCGGTGACCTCGAAAATATTGAATGCCATTAAAATATCGTGTTTAAAACTCTTCACCATGCTAAAAATGTTGAATCTCATAAAGAAAGTAAAATAAGACCAAGTCAAACAACTTCCTTAACAACTTTTAAGTTTTTCGAAGCAAGTAAGACTTATTCATTTAAAAGTTTTGGCTTAAATTATTGTAGTTGACATTGACTTTAAATCAACATTTGAATTTTATGATTTGAAGTTTATGCATTAAAGATTTAATTTTGTGAAAATAAATTTAATCAATAAATTATTTGATTTAATTACAGTAACTATGCTTTCACTACTATATTTATAAAAAACATTTAGACTTAAGAAAAGTTTTCTCATTTTCTGTATGAAAAACAATTGAAAACTTGAAATTAAATTATTGTTAGATTGTATTCACTTTACATAATAAAATAATTTACTACTACAAAAGAAAAATTTTTATTTAAAGAATTTTGAATTATTAATGAATGATAGCATGTAATTAATTAAATGTATCGTACAAAAACTAGATCTCAAGGTCCTAGAAAGGAGGGTCCTCAATAAGGTCACTTTTTGTCTCCTAAAAGGACTTTTACAAGGATTCAGCGATGCGCAAATAATATCGTGCACGCTATTCTATTAAATACTTTTACTTTTTATCTTCGTAAACTTAAAATAGTATTTTTTTAAATTAACAAGCATTTTGCTAGATTTAAATTACTAAAATGTTATTATTTTTTGAATTTGAATAAATTTATATCTAAAATAATGTAATTAACAATAAAATATAATACTCAAGTAAAACATGAATGGATACAAACAAAAGTTTTGTTATGAGAAGACTTAACATTAACTATTTTTTTTAACACAAAAATGTTGTTCTCGTCAAAACCTCTTCTTCGCTTTCAAACTCTTCGCCTCAAAAATTTGCCATTACTTTTTTTACCTACCGATCTAATCTCTAATCTCGCAGCGGTCGATAAGGTCAGCGTCAACTTCCACGCTTCTCTAGCACTCGATAGTTCCTAGCTTCTATCATAGATCGCTCTGATGGTCCCAAAGACTTTCCCCGCAATTTAAGCCTCTCACGCCGCGAAGGACTCACAGAGCGTCGCCTTTCACTTTTCGAGAGCCTATACACTTCAGCGTTGTTGTTTCTTTCTATATACCTGCGCCGCGCTCGCAGGCGGGTACCTATAGACGACACTCGCACGCGAATCTCTCGTGATGAAACGCAAATTTTTGCATAGCCGAAGATTTTGACAACTATAAATTTGTCGAGTCGCCAGGAAAAGATCAGAGGATTTCGGCCAGTCCCTTTTGTTCGTTGATTTTTGAATTTGAGGATTTCGATGAATTATTGATGAGAGATGGAATAGCCATTGATTTTTTGTAGACGGCGAAGAATTTTTTGATTTTTTTTTACATTTTTTGTGAAAGAAGGGAAGCAGTAATTCGAAATTTTGAATTCATTGGAATGAAATTTATGTTTATTAGAAAATTACAGTTACTTGGTTGATTTGTTGATAAATTTTAATGTTCTTTGGATAAGGAATTCATACTTATCCATAAATAAATATGTTCCTACAGGTATACAAAATATAGCGATGATTTATTTTAAGTATTTAAAGCCGATGCCTGTAAAGTTCTTAAAACTATACTTTTCTTATAAATAAAAAAATTCTTAATTGATGATGCATAGCAAATTTATTATTATCTTATTTAAAGTAGAATGTCATATTTAATATCAATAATGCTTGAATTCCACGTATTCCCATAAAATTTATTTGTTCAATATGTTTTTTGAAGGAATAAACGAATTTGCAAATAGTTTTTTATGAAGTTAAAAAACACATTAGCTTAAACTTATGTTTTAAAACTTTAACTTATTGATTTATAAAAAGTAAAATTATGGTCTTACTATAAAAATTATTTTTTATTGGAAAGAACGTCGATTTTATTAATTAGCAGCTCTAACATTTTACCTTTACTTCAGACTAGTTACACCATTTATGAATCTTACAACTTAATCCGTTATCAGTTATGACAACTTAATTATAGCTTAACTTAAAAAAGTAATTATCTTTATTAGATTGCAACATATTTAATGTACGTACCGATAAATTATTTAAAAAATGAATTATCATAATAGTTCAACATCAAATTATCATCTCAAAACAAACAATAGACCAATAACATTTGTTTCAAAAATCAACACTCAGTAACCTATTGATCCATTAAAATCAATTACAAGCAATATTCCAATCATTACAAAACTGCTTCCATCCTTGAAAAATCAAAACTCACACAACCTCATCTACAACCACCCTAATTCTTACAGGTGGAATCCCATACGGCAGCGTGAGCGGCATGCTATCCAAGTACACACCACCGCAGCGACAGCCCTATTATGCATACAACAGCTTGCAGCAACCCGGAGTATTCCTGGCAGACACGAGGACAGTTAGACTCGCGAGAGCCAATCCAGCAGTCAACCACTAGACGAGAGCTCGATCCAAAGAAATCGCCGGCTTTCAAAATCCACGTGCGTGTACCGTCAGTCATCGATAATTTCACAATGGAGGAATTTTCACCGAGAGAGGAGACCGTCTAATGAAGTATTATTATTGGCGATTTGAAAAATTGCGCGGGCTCGCGGATTAGAATTATCGTTTCATCGATCATGCATATTGTACTTTTAACGTCGTTCCGAGGAATTCTACATGTGCCTTTTAGAACTAGAAAAAAAAATAAATTAGAGACTGCGAGAGGAGCTCGCGAATTTGAAAGAGTTTCGTTGTTTCGCGCGCGACGCCGCCTCTAATGAAACGTGCGCCAAGGTAGCTGTAATAGCGAATATCGCGCATGGAAGAGAAAAAGGTTATACACTTTATTGTAAGTTAATTGTACGTTAAAAAAAAAACTTTGATTCATTATGAAACATCCTGCCATTCAGAAGAGAGAAGTCGCATAAAAAAAAGGAGACGCTCATTGTATTATAGAATATAACATTGTACCGTAATGTGTAATCATTTCTTTTTTAAATATTACATCTTTACCGCAAGTATGGCGAAGATCGAGAGTACGCGCGTTCCGTAACGCAACTATATACGCTCGATTCCCTGTATATCCGTATTGGGAAAAATTTTACGCAAACTTGCAGTCATATGTGCCTGTATTGTACGTAGTCTACCTTTTTAAATACATTCTATTCAAAATCATCCTCAAACAATCAGTCCCTTCTTTTATTAAGCTCCTTAATTTCCCGAGACACACCCAAGAGCCAGACAAAGATCCGAACTCCGACGTAACGACAAGATATCAATCATCGCTGGAGAAAGAAAGTAAAAGATCGGCATCACCAGCATCCGCACATAAACAAAACCCATCTCACAAATTCCTTCCACCATCCATCCAAACAAACAAAAAAAAAGAACGTCTCGAACAATCCATCCTCTATAAAAAGATGCCTACGCAAACAATCGCGGCGCGTAAGGGCCCATCCCAAAAATCCAACCGATCGCCGATAAATTTCCTCGGCGAAAGATGAGGCCGCGTCTCTCCGATCGGCCGTACATATAAAAGCGCGCGCGCGCGTGTCAACCCAAGCGCCGTGAAGGACGACCGCTTTCGGCGCGACGCAAGTCTATACGTCTCTTACGAAAAAAAAAAATCGAGACGCCAGACTCGTTCATTCGTGGCATCAAAGAAAAGACGAGAAGGCGCAGAGTCGAAATCTAGGATATTCCGTTAGATGCAGCCGTACATGCATAATGACGCGGGAGGATGTTGGGCAAAAAATCGATGCGCGGAGGAGGTGGGATAGGAAGGAAGGATGGGCAATCGATGTGACGAAATGTGGATTTTCGTGTTTTCTAATTTTTTGGCTCGAGGAAGCGCTGCGGCAGTTTGGTGGCGGTAAAAGTTTTTGGTTATTCAACTTTGGCCCCGAGTGCAGCGGAGGTTGTATAATTGGTCTTTTATTGGCGGCGGGGTTTAGAGATGATTAATTTTTGGATTTTCGCTAAGAGAGCGGATGCTTTGTCGATCCGTTGATTTGTTGTTTTGAAAGTTGGATTTTTAGGCGGTTTGCGTAAGGTTAATAAATTAATCGCGATTTTATTGGCGCTCAATTTTATTATAATAAGATATGTCTAATCGATGGATCTTTTTTAAAATAAGTAATTTTATCAAGCGTCATAATTTCATCACAATTGAAATTCCACGCGTAACAGGATAAACGCTCATTTAATAATCTCCCCGCTGTAATTTCCTATAATGTTATATCATTTACATAAGTAGCTGCTTCTTAAAAAAAGCTTTCAATTACGTTTCTGTTTTTCGAACAAAGTAGAACGTTTGATGTTACGGCTTTGTTTTCGCTCTAAATAACAAAATAACAACACAATTATTTTCAAAAATAATTTCTCCCTAGCTCTTTCCTCTTCAACTTTTGGCATAAAACAAGCCATCTCTCTTACGTAATATCCGCGATCTAAATAAAAAAAAAAAAAAATCGCGATCTCGAGCGCGCCGTGGCACGAAAATCGTTAGATTCGCATGGAGCGCCCGGCGGCAATTTGTTATTTTACTTTCCACGCCTTAGCCTGGAAATCCACCTTTTCCTCGGGCACTCGCATTTCTCTTCTGGAGAAATGCAGGAGGATATAACGCGACGATCTCGGTTCCTCGGTTTATTTTATTTGGTTATGCAAAAGTTGTTAAATTGCGCATAGACATGCGTGTTGAGTCTGATTACTTCGGTATGAAGAATACTTTGTTTCGTTTTGCATTTGAAGTCGAAGTCGAAGACAGGAGGATGTGCTTTTTTATTAATAGATGTGACCGAGCGCGTACTAGAATTCGAAAACGGCTATAATAGCGCTTGGAGGCGAATAGTTTGTGCCTGCTGCGTTAGATTGGCTCGAGATGTTCTCGTTGATTTCCCAACGTATTTAAATCTGGAGGAATTAATAATATGAGATGGACTTGTGTGTACAGAATAAATTGACTATAAATCTGAGCCTTTTATGTTATCTCGTAAATTTAATTATATTAAAAATTTTGATTTTTTTGAATGAAAACATCATTTATGTAAGCTTGAGACATATATCCGTTTGACCTCTCTAATAAAGCTTGAGATAATTCATGTAAATGTATTTTTTTTATTACGGTTTATTTAACCTGTTATGACCCTTGTGTGAATTATGCGGAAGTCCATAGCTTTTTTTACTATTACTTTTGAGAATTCGGCCTGTCGTTATAGCAATGTAATTAGTTACAATTTCTTCAGTTGAAGTAAATTTAAATAAATTTGACTATTTTTAGAAGATTTTTATATAATAACTCGAATTTATAATTTTGTAATTAATATAAATCAGTTCTTCTACAATTGGATTTATAAAATAAGGAAAAAATAGTAAATTATGGCTATAAAATACGAAAATTTACTGAAAATTCCAGGTAACACATTGATAGTTATGACGTAATTGGAAATTATTTATTCTTTCGCACTTTTAATCATTAAATTATCATATTATTCTAATAAAGACACCTTATCCGCGCTAAAAACTACTGATGTAGTAAAAGATTTGATTTAATTAGCAAGATAATCGTCGCTTTTCAAAAGTACGACAAAAAGCGTTGCGATGTATATCGCATATTCTTTGAGAAATATTGTGTATGATAAATAAAAAAAATTAAAATCATAAATCATAATGACGAATATAAAACCTAAAAGAATTAGAATATTGCGAAATATTTTTTTAACTGAATTTCTTTATTGTTGTTTTTGGTCCTGAGTGAAACTAATTTTAAATGATGATTATAAGGTTTGACTAATTTTAGAATGCCTTGAGATTCGTATATTCATAGAAGATAATTAATTGAATCCAAAGAAAAGATTGTTTAGACGCTTGATACATTTCACAATTTTTTTCAAATATTTTTAATCGTCATAAAAAGTGAGTATTTCAAAACGATCCTATTCTTCAAATCTTTTTGATGAATAATTCTGTAATTACGTTATTTTTCGATGTCTTAACTTTTGACTACACATTGGTCTTTAAAAAATTTTTAGAAAAAAAAATCATTTTATTCGTCCTATCATCAAAACAAAACACTTCTTCAAACCAAAATCAAACGGAACCTCACTCATCCTCGCACAAATCCCCACCCACATCCTCTCTCCCTCCCACCCACGCATCTTCCCAAACTCTCAAAAAACTCCATATCTCTCCTATCATCCGACCCACCCAAGCGCTTCGCGGCACATGCTAATGCGAGAGAATTAGCGCGGCGCTGGCTTTCCTGCCTGCCGCAAAGTGGAGCACGCATGCATAATCCCCCCTTAAAATCTCGGCTCCTCGATCTCCGCACTCCGGCTTTCCGAACGCGGGCCGGCAAAAAAAAAGAAACGCCAATGCAATACACACTTAACGCGCGCGATTCCTGCGAGCTGGCGGGGAGGTCATTAACTCGGCGTGCTTCCCGTGTTGTCTCTCGCTTCGCCGTTTTTTTCTCTCTCTCTCTGTCTCTCTATCTCTGTTTCGCCTCCCTCTAGCGTCGCGTAGGCGTACGCGAATTAGAACGACGTTTGACAATGACGACTTTTTCCGCGGCCCTGCATAGGAGAAAGTATAAATGTCATCGAGAAGCTCGCGTGCACTTTAGTCTTCATGAATCGCACGCACGATGCATTACGCACCGCACGTAAGTACATCGCAGTTTTTTTTTTTTTGGTTTTTTGTTGTTACTGTGCGCGGGGTTTTCGGAGGTGGTTGGGTAATGGGACGGAGGTGATTTTGATTAATCAGAAATATGAGAGCGCGAGGTTGCGAGAGTCGCGATTTTTGATGTGAGAGTCGAAATTTTGGTTTGCTGAAACGTGATTAATGCTTTTCGGGCTTTCGGCGGTTTTTGCGGGTTCTAGATTATCGTGATAAATGGGTGAGTTTAGAAATAAGCATCTGTTATTCGATACAATAATTAAGTATAATTTTATTTCTGAGTCGAAACGATCGCAAGCACGGCGAAATTATCGAGTCCTCAAACTAATCGATGCAACACCGAGCCGTCAGTAGCTTTTGCAAATCGATAACGCAACTACCAAAAGAAAAAAAAACCATCAGGAATTTACTCCGCTAAAAAAAAAGGACAATTCGCGCGGCTTTTATCGTTAATGACTCGACAATGCGTTTTTATGAGCGCGCCGGGCAGCTCTCGCCGCTGCGATTTTTAACGCTCTGAAAAAATGCGTCCGAGCTCCAGTGACTTCATGACTCCGCCGGAGAATACACGCGCACTTATACCTGCACAGAGACAGCCGCGACTCTTTCGCCAATTATCGCTAATCTTTGCACAAGCCGGCGCAAACTTGTTAAAAAAAATTTTTTCTCCTCCTCTCTTTATGCACTTAAATACCGCCAGTAATTTAATTTATGATTCCGACAGGCACTTCTGAACTGCGTTGCGTGGTTTAGCCTTCTCTGCTATGGGAACGCGGCCAAAGCAGCTGCGCGTGAGTATACGCCTATACCCGTTCAGCCGAATACTCCTCGGCTTTATTATTATTAAACGTTTATCGTATCGATAGATATTTTGTTTAGTAAGTTGAATTTATGGTTGAAGTGTTGATTAATCACGGCGAGTTGAGTTAAGTGCTCTGCCGTTTAAGATCGATTTTTTTACGTAACTTGGGACGCTTATCTATGGGTAGATATATAAATATTGTAAATTTCCATTTAATGATGTTTTAAGAGAGTTACATATGTTGGTATCATCTTTCATCTCTATATGCGCGTTGACACGTCAACTGGAAACACGGTGATTAATAGAGTTTTTTTTTCAAAACATTTTTCATTAAAAACTTTCTTTTTAATAGCTTATTAATGGGCTTTTCAAGGCATCCGTATTGTAATCAGTTCCTGCGCAACTGTTGTTCTAAGCCTATGAATACAAAGTGCATTTAATTATATATATTTTATAGATTTAAATTTAATTTATTTAATAAAACTCATATAAGTAATAAGTATATAAACTTAAACATAGCAAACATTTATTTGAAATTTTTTTAACAAACCATCTTGATTTAATAAGGCTCTTCTCTAAATCATACCAATATCTTCTATCGAATACCTTCTAAATTTTCAAAAAAAAGAAAAAAAATCAAAACTCTATACAACCACAAAAACTTACCAAAAAAATCCCAATTCCAGCCTCGGAGCTGCTCTCCCACTTCGCGCGCACCGTGGGCACAGCCCTCGGGCCCAGCCTGACCAGCGACCTCAACCACGCCTCGCGGCTCAACCGCTCAACCGGCGAACAAACCCTAAACCGCAACATCGAGCCCCGCCAAGTATCCCGCCAGGATCCCGGCAACGTCGACGTAGCCGCGGCACCCCAGACCGGAGCACCCCAGCCGCCCAGCGGCATACCCCAGCTGGGCTTCCCCTACCAGTACGAGCGCACCTATCAGTACCGCTACCCACCCTACAGTCAGCACTTCGCCCAGAGCTTCTTCCCCGGCGCTGGCGCGCCTGGATTTGGTAATCAATTACCGGGAGGTGATGCTGGAGGTCTGCCCATAGATCCGCGGCAATTTTTTCAGGGGCATGCTGGGAGCCATTCGCTGGCGCCTATTAATCAAGAAATACCTAAGCCGCTGAGCGGGAATATCAATGCGAATGGTAACGAGAGCCCGAAGGTAACAACGATATTATTCTCTATATTTTATACGTTCACTTTAAAGCATCGGATTTAAAAAAATTGTATTTTAAGGACAACGGCAACAGCAACGCCAACTCAATCCAGAACCTCGACGGCAACGTCGACTCCAAGTCCAGCGCGCAGAACCGGCCCTTCCCCGACTCTCCAAACTTCCCGAATCAGCCTGCCGGTCTGGATCCTTCGAATGGTAACCTAAGAGTCAACAATCGCTTCTCGGCTATAGATTACGAGCGCATCAGGCAGAATTATTACAGCGACCCTCCGATCAATCAGCAGCGAAACTACTTCTCCTCGTCTTTCAATGAGATCCCGTTCTCAGGCGGCGGGCCGCCTTATAGATCGCCTTTGGCCGAGAGGTACTCGAATCTGGATTACAGCGGCGGACCGGCGCGAGCTGGAGGGCCGAGCTCGGATCTTAGGTCGGTTTGAGCGACTGTTTTTTTAAGTTGGGAGTGATGGGAGTTTGATTGAGAATTGTGTTTTGATGGTTGACTAGCTAATTTATAGAACGTGAATGTTTAAAAAATTTAGAAAATTTCCACAAAATTGATAAATTTAAGGTCGTTAAGGAAAATTAATCTTGCTTACTTTAAAAGTCAAATACCGTGATTTAATATTCGTAAAGGTCATACAATGCTTGTACAAATATTCTAAATTTTATACCAAAAAACATAATATTTACCTCTTTCCAAAATCAGTACAAAAAAATTCACGAAAAAACGTACATTTCACTCAATCAGTAGAAAAAGACTTACTAATTCCAATCTCATCATTCCACAGATCAAGCAACGGCCTCGGCGGCCTCGGCGAGCCCTACTTCGGCAGCTTCCTCCAGGGTCCCTACCAGTCCCTCAACTACAACTCCCTCCCAGGCGGAGGCGGGGGTGGCTCCGAGCCCAACGGTCCACCCTTCCCCGACAACTTCGAGCGCTCCGACTTCCGCTCGCCCTTCAACAACCTCCAGTACCCCAGCGCTGGTCCAGCTCAATTCAACGCGCCGTTCTACCCTCCTGAATTCAACGAAGCCGGAGTCGGCGGTGGTCCTGGTGACTCATCCTTAAGGGCATCCTCGTCGAAGGCTACACTGACCGGATCGCCGAGCCAGGATGCAGCCAGGGTTGAGAATCGAAGCGAGAAGGTGCGATTCGAGGAGGAGGGGAAGGAGAGGAAGGAGGGATCTGGTCAGGCCTGAGTCAGGCTGGCCGGTCTGATGTATTGTTGCTGCTTGGTGATACTGGCGAGCTCGTATTATTTTCTGTAGCCGCGCGAGGAGGCGGATATTTGGAAGCGGAGACGGACGGGTGGTTTTGTAATGTGGAGAGATGGATTGTCGATGGATTATATGCATGGCGATAATAGATGTAGAGTGTATACTTTAATTTAAATGTATTTTTAAATAGATGACTGCGATTAATAAACGAATTTATAATACTCTAGTTGGGAGACTTTTTTTTCCTGTACTTGATCTTGATCCCTGGTGTTGAATGCTTTGAGTGGGATTTTGAGTGGATGTGTCTAATGACACTTTGATGGGATTGAACTGGAGTGTTGAAGTGTTTTGAAAGTAATAAGTATCTATTAAGTTGTATATTTTGCATACACATCGGTGTAAAAGAAGCTAGTCTAAGAATTTCAAAATCTTGTCTTTGTGTTTACTAAAATTCAAAGTTTGTTTTAATAAAAACTGATGAGAAGAAAATAAATAAGACTTGTTGACTTGTAGTGAATATAAGAAGGAACAGAAATAAAATAATGAAAAATATTTCTTGATCATTCGCATATTTTCAATATTACAAAAAGAAAATATATATACTCCATAATATACGCAACTCCGTTCATTTATTTAATTTCAATTACGTTTGCATAACTTAAAAATATTAATAAATAAAAACTCGAGTCCTCCATTACAAAAATCAATATTATACAAAGTTTATTACCGCGCGACCGATATCATTCCAACCTACAGCCGCAGCCACCCAATTGCGCAACGCCCAATCCAAACAAGAGAAAACAATCACATAAGAAAGCATCCCAAGCCGCTAAAAGCCTCCAGCCACGATAAACCCAATATTCGCCTATCAACCAAGCCAACCCATTACCCACTCTACTTATCCAATAAACAATCCCACTAACCCCCGCTCGCATAACCACAATCAAAAATCCCAAACCCGCCTCGCCGATCCACCCGCACCTATCCACAGTGGGTGTACCCATATGCAAACGCACTCATCCGTGTCCTCTCCTACAAACACACATACTCACATATATATAAAAACAACGCGCACATGTCGCAAGCGCATCTGCACGCTCTCTCGCTCACGCGCACATATATCCAAACTATTGCGCAAATCTCTCTCCCTCCGCAGCCTCGTCAATACACAGCCGCGTTTACTCGATTATTATAGCCGCGTATATACCCACCTCTAGCTCGGTAATTAATAACGACGCTAATAAGTATCGATGAATACAATGCTGACCTCCTGGGAAGAAAAAAAAATGTCGCAAGGGTTGCCGGCGCGCTCGCAAGGAGACGTATGATTAGCCGCAGCGCGCGCGCATATGCCGCTCATTATCCGGCCGCGCGAATTCGGCGGCTATATCGCATGTCAAGTTTCGCGCGGCCGACCTCCGCGCATCTACGAGTTTCGCAATTGTTCGCATGAGCATAGGACGTAGTAGTAGTCGCCGACAATGCAGCGTGTTATTAGCGAATATGGACGAGGTCGTGGACGTTACGCGGGTGCGTGGGTGTGGGGGTGGCTGGTCAATGGCTCGCGTTGTGTCTTGTTGTCTTGGGAGGCTTTATAAAACGAAGCCGCTGAGGTATTGCCGATGACAATTGTCGGACGTCGCTGCAACGTTAGTGAATAGACGGTGAAGAAGAGAGAGAAGATGGCCTGCTCTAAGCTCGTGAGTTGTTAAGTTTGATATTTTGGGGTGATTGGAGAAGTGGGTGGTGGGTTGAGTTTTATTGGTTGTGAGATTCGGGTGTGGAAATTTTGTTTTGGAGCTTGATTAGTTTGGAATTGGGTATTGTGTGATTGTAATAAGCAGGTAGTTTCGGCTAATGATTCTAAATTTGAGTGATTTTTTTGTGCGTCGTGTGTGACGTTGCGATGGAAATGAGAGCATCATTACATTATACTGCTGCACCAGTTTCGCAATTTCCGCTTTCGTCGCGGACACAAATCCGAATCTTGACGTTGATTTCTTATTAAAATTGCCCGTGTTGTAAGACAACATTTAGTATTGTGTATAAAGTAGACGTTGTTTCTAAATATTTTTTATTAAATGTTTCGTTTGTTTATTTCGTTACCCGTGACCAAAAAAAAGTTTTTTTATAATAATGAATTACAAAAATATCTTTCTTTTGTACGTAAATTTATTTTTCTTGTTCTACTTTTTTATCATATTAAAAGTTTAAAAATAATGTTTTATTATTGATTAAAGATTATTGATTATGATTTATTATTATACTATCAAAATACAATGAATGATTTCATTAGTATAAATAATAAATATAAAAAAGCTACAGAATACAAAAAAAATTACATGCAACAGCTTCATTATTGGCAGTAAAAAATTTTCTCAAGCACATTAGTAATTTCTTTTCAAGCAGGTGAAGAAATGATTAATAATACCATTAATATGTATACTTAAACTCACTAAAAAGAATATTTTTGTAACTCAAATTACAGTTCATTAGCTCTACAAGTACTTCTGTAAACACAATAAATAATCCATAATAAAACCAATCATTTCTTCTTCCGACTGCAAATCATACTTATCTAATTTAAAAACCCCGCTTTCTTGCAGCTATCACTAATAATTTAGAAAAACTATTAATCTCTCAAACTTTATATCACAATTTTTACATAACTCGACAGACATTACACAATCAGCAATAACAGCTATATTTACATCACACAGATCAATAAAATTCGAAATAAAATCTCATACAAGAAAACACTTCTACATTTCTTTATTCCTAATCACACAATTAATTTGATTTGATTCAGTTTTTAGCATTATTGCTCGTCGCCCTGCTCTCAGTCGCGTCAGCTAAACCCGGTTATTTAGGAGGACTCGGCTATTATGGAGGTTACGGTGGATACTACGGCGGTGGTTTTGGTTACCCTTATTATTCTTACCGATATCCTTACTTTGGTTATGGACATGGGTATGGTTACGGACATGGCTACGGAGGCTACGGCGGCTACGGCGGCTACGGTCTTGGCTACGGTCTTGGATACGGCTATGGATACGGTATGTATAGAGCTTGTTAGGAAATGTTAGATTTTATACTGTTTATAAAGTTTAATGACTAGAAGAACAAAGTGTCACAATATTATCACGTCTAAAAGTATATTTATTATAGAGTTTCTATAAAACTATTAGTATATTTCACTAGTGATGGTTTGAAAATGTTAATTCAAACTAAGAATAACTTCAATAAAATTACTTTGGTTTTGTTTATTCATTCATAGAATTTGTAAGAGATTATTTGGAGGAAAATTCAATAAAATATATAGAAACATGCATAATTCAATAAAACGTCCGAATTAATATGCTAATACTAAGATTTGTATTTTTCATCTTAACCGAACCTTTATAAATTATGTCTAATCGTCTTGGATGAATATAAATTCTCTAAATTTTGTACTCCGACAAGAGCATTAACGAACAATTATGATTATACAGGTTACCCCTACTACGGATACGGTCATGGCTACTTGATCTAATGGAAATCCCCAAAATCCTGACGGACCTACCTTTGAATTTTGCTCAAGATTACCATCAGCCTGACACATTTCGGCAGCAGTCCGATCGCAGTAGCGAGTCTCATGGCGAGAATCCCACAGCTTTTAATTTTCTGTTAATTATACCTTCGTTTTTTTTATGAAAAATTTAGTATGTCTAATAAAAAAAATTGCTTGTTGTTAAATCCACCCTTTCTGTACTAACACACCTTTTGTAAAGTACATAATATGAATTTATGATAAATATTTAAATTGCCTTCTTGATTTTACAAATTTTTATCAAGTTCTTTTAATGCCAAAACAACCTCTTGGGCTTTGCTGAACTGTCCGTTTAAAATACTATAGAATTTTCTATCATTCTATGAAATTACTCGTTAATGCGACTAATTCTCTATCATTAGAATTTGCAGATAACATCGTATTAGAAAACTTTTAATAACTTAATCGCCAAGCTTTTTAATATCTACCAAGCCTTTTTTTTCAATTTATATACTTTAAATATATAATAAAAGATCCATTAAAATAAATATCGCAATGTCTTTCAAACGATACATTTATAAACTTTGGTTTAATTTGAATAATGACTTGAACACTTTGAATCCATTAGGTATCGGAAAATACGCAGAATTACAACACAGCAAAAAAGTAATAATAAAACTTAACAATAATAATAATGCATTAAAATTCCATCCAGCAAGAGCGCAGTATCGCATTTTTTCAATTCCAGGTCCATAAATAATCCCCAAAAAACAAGCAAGCTCAATTTAAAAAGTCTCAAAACCATCCGAAACTGCATAAACAGCGCCGCAAGAACACTTCAGCCGGCGAAAACGGCGCGTAATCTGGTATATATATAGACCGCACCGGGGGCTGTAGAAAAAAAAGCGGCACTGTGAGCCCAAAAAATGCGTAGGAATCTGCAAAAAGTCGTCTCACTGTCCTTGTTTCGGGCTTTTTCGAAGAAATCACACAAGGCGCCCCCAAGGCCAGCTGTAATCGGGGGCCCCCAGAGATGAAGATGAGCCGACGATCTCACCTCTCCAGTCGCATTTGAGATTTATTCATGGACCTCCGCGCAGGCGCGTCACCGCGCCTCGTTTTCCTTTTTCTCCGTTTCGTCATAGAAATTAGATATTTACAGATCGTCCCTCTCTGTTTCTTTAATCGCGCGGGTTACCGAATCCGGCGATTAATTATGGGTCCGCGTCGACGATTATTTTTTTTTTCTTTTGCTTGGCACGATTTCCACACGTTTGTTGGATGAACTGATTTCTACGATTGACGAATGCACAACGGATTGATTCTACTGTCGTCGTCGACGCGTTAATTAAGCGGTGGTTTCGGCAATACTTTCGTTAACGGCCGTAAAGTTTCCTCTTGGCGGTTTGTATTCCAAAGGAGTTTGTTTTAATGTGAATGCGCTTCTCTGATGGTTTGTCGTAAAACTGATTATTGGGATTGTCACCTCGTTATGGCTAGTATATTCTTGAACTTGACGCGGGTATTTATGTTTTTCGTGCTTGTTAGTGCGTTATGTGCAGAGTTGCGGACGCTAAAGAGATGAGTAAATGAACGTAAGGTGAACGTACTTGAGCGTAAACGCAGGCGGTGCATGTAGGAATAGTTTATTTCATTGAAGATTTTTTAATTGTCGTTGCGTAATTGGAAAGGACCGAAAGCGATGATTTAGTAATTAGAAATGTTTTATTGCTGATTTTAATGGAAATACAGAGATGAAATAATTCATAAAATAGAGTTCAGACGCATCGAAATGCGCAATGATATTTTACATACCAAATTATGATTTTACTACTAGACGTAAAAGTATTTATCTATTTTATAGACTTGTCGAAAGCTTATATAAAAAATACATTTATAACTTTTTGCGCCTGATGAACTGTCATTCAAAAGTTGCTACCATTTTGCAATGTCCTTGCTTCTAATGTGCTTTTACGAATTTGTCAGAATCAAAATAGCCGCTTAATTAGAGCCAAATTAGACTTATTAGTGTAATTACAAGCCTGCGAAGAGGATTACTACCAATTTTGACATCTCCCAACACCGACTACTTTTTCTACCAATATAAAATCGTTGCACAATAATTTTTTTGATTCCTGCCTCGCCGTTCCAGAAATAGATCTCCTAAAAAATTTATCATCCTTTAAAACCTATTTCTCCTTTTTTTTTCTATACCATAAAAATGATATTGCAAGAACCATCTTTCTCAAAACAGCTAAATTAACAAACAGATTCTCGTTCATTTGAATAAATTAAAATCTTCACCGCAATAAAAGAGGCCACGCAACACAACACACAGCTCCAGATCCAGCTTTTGTCGCCCCGTATACGTAACCGCGGTGCGAAACGGCAAATGATTTAGCGCGGTCCCACTTTCTCCCTCAGGCTCAAATGCGTACTCGCAAGCACCGAAGCAACTTCGACTCGCTCTTCTACTCTGCATACTATTACAACGGCTAACAAAAACCACGACAATCGCCTAAGCTGCTCTTAGTGGAATATTTTTTTTTTTTTCGTGGCTATAACGAAAACAATCGCGACTTCATTATCAAGCGGACGAGACGGTTAATTAGAGCCGGGACGCCGTATGGACTAATGTGGCCGGTGAAAGGCGAAGAGTCGTAAAACGTCCCAACCCCTTTTTGTAACAATTTGATGGAAGGTCAAGTTAAAATGCGATTTTAACGATGCGGATAGAAAAGGATAAACATTTTTTTCTAGAGTTATCCTCGCGCGTAAAAACGAGGGTTTAATGGGAATTCCACACAATGAGAAGGCTTGACGGCGCCGGCCAGACTAGTTTGTATTATAGATAAGCGTGAAGTACTTAAGGATTATATAAATTAAGCAGATTATACGTGGATCATTTATTGCTTGTGTTTGTGTTTGCAATAAATAATATGTATGGCGGGGAGCAATTTTTCTCCACTGAAGAAACACTTTTAATTAGTCAGCTTCTATAATGAAACTTAGCTCTTAGTTCTTAAACGCTAATTAAACTTTTTTCATAGTTAGAACAAGTATACAATAAATTAAACCAAAACATTTTTTTTCTGCCTCGCTCTTTTTAAAATAGCTCTATTGCATATTTTAAAATAAATATGACTTAAAGCTTTGTATATAAGCAAAGGATCTCTATTACCGCAAAATGAAATAATTTTTTTTAACTACCGCCGCCATATTTTCAATTAAGTGATCAATAAAAAGTAATGAAGATCATACAAATATACAGGCATTATTCTTAGCTTAGGTTCATTATGAAGAGATAAAGCTTAACCAAATCTCTAGTTCGCTAGACCACAGACATAAAAGGAATTCATATAAAATTTCTCACCAACTTCCGGCAGACAAAAATCTACGATGATACCCGGCTCTTAAACCATAGTTCTATGACGCAGCCGCGAGTACGCATGTATCATCGATATTCATGAAAAAGAAAAAAAAGATCTACTCTATTAACGATAATTTCAAAGTGTCCTTGCGGCGGCGGGCGCGCTCTCGCCCGCGACCTTGACTAAATTAACATGAAAGTTTCGATATAACCGGTGCTCATCGCCAGCTAGTCGAAAAGGATGATCGGCGAGAACGAGGAAGGAAGGTCGCAAGACTAACTAATTCTTTAATTAAGTCCCAGGTGTGGAAGGCCGAACCCTACAGCGCTGCGGAGGAGGTCTTTGCGATGAAGACGATAGCAGAAAAAAAAAGAAGAAGCAGCTTTTTTCTCGAAAAAGCCCGTGGTTGGTTCGCGCCTGAACCGGTTAACGAAGCTCCAGACGCGAATGAGTTATGCCCGAGAAGAAAAGCAGCCGAAATTAATTCGCCCGCGCCGTAACGGTTGCACAAGCTGATAAAACGTTTAGCTGGATCTTCCTTTTTTTCAGGCGCGACGATTACGTTGAGATCTAAAAATTAACAATTTTAATCAGCCTGACAAAATCAAAATACACGCGTTGCTACATAAAGTTTATTTATCGCTGGACTAATGTTAATGATAATCGAAGGTGATCGATTTCGTATATTGTTTTTTAATTGAAATGTTCACGTTAATGCTTAAATTAATTATTGACACGCTATTGCTGATAGTGGAATAGACTACACGTCCATGTCTTTTGCAGATTTTTACAGATTTTATTAAAATTGTATTTTCATACAGTATGATTATATTTAAAATTTCTAAGATATTTGCTATAATCAGACTTTTTAGTAAGAAATTTAATCTTTGATATAATAAAACTAAAGTGTTAAAAGTATCTCTATCAAGGACAAGAATAGGAGTCGTAAAAATGAAGAGTTTGGAATTTATTCTAAAAGACACGTTTATGCTAAAACGAAGGAAATACCCCGTCACTTGCACAATACTTTATCAAATGGAAGTGTGCTTTAATTTATGTACTAGAATAGACCACATACCATAAAAAACCATACACTTACAAAGAGTGATAAATACTCATTCGTAATAATAAATGTAAATATATAAATAAAAATCTGTAAATTCTTTCCTCATTGTTTTTTTAAAATCATCATCGAGATTGAAATAAACATAATAAAAAGTTCGTCCGGAGAGTTGTTTGTTTACGTCAATTAAATTTTTTTAATATACTGTTATAAATATACTTACGTAGATGATTACAAAATATCTATATTTGTACAAAATGTACAAGTTTCTTCTATTCTTTGAAACATACATTAATTATTTGATTAGTCTTTATAATTGATAGATTTTATCTACTCATTTAATAAATGGTTTCTATGCAACGAGCATCGTCAAAAATTTTAAACTATCAAACAAATATCCATTAGTAAACACTTGCAACTACGCTTTTATTACGTACGTAATTGAAATTCATCAATGATTTGCAAACATTGTTTCGTGTAATCATCTAATTGAGTTAACGTATAATATTCAATGTAATTTTTTAATTTGTTAATTAAAACGACATAGTACTACTTAGCTAAAGATGCTATGTTGTAAATTATTCTATTTTCTAATGGACTAAGATTAATATCATATATAGCTTTTCAAGATTTTGAAAATAAAATATGGCATTTATTGGAAACTGATTTAATTATAATCATCGAATGACATACAATTTTTTTCAATCAAAAAAAAAAACTGTAAAATTTACAAATCTTTCATTTGCACTTAAATTATACCGAAAATTTTATCAAATTCTTTGATCTAAAAAAATTTTCGTTAATAAATATTCATATTTAATACAAATTCCACATTTCACGTAACCTTCAGTATAATCAGTCGCATCATTTTACAGTATTTTGTAAAATTCTCGATCGAGCCGATTTCATCAATTCAGAATCATCATTTTTTACCTGAATATTATTTTAAATCACAGAAAAATTTGAATCGCTAACCAACTGGTAACTATCTCAACCTGCTATATTCTGCATCAAATAGAAGCAATACCGTTTAGCTAACATCCCATGTACAATCGATAAAAGCATCAATCTTCTTCCACCTGCTCAACCTGGCGAATTTCATCAAAGCGCCTAACTAGAGGATCGCACCTCTGAATATCCCAGCATAAAATATCAAATCTCCACCTTTCACAACCCACCTCCCGATTCTCTAACATCTCGCCGAAAAAAAAAATCACACGCTGATTTAATTAACCATCCGGAGAAGCAGAATTTAGACAGGAAGAGAGCACGTGCACATCTAACGCCATATAGCACAACCATTGAGGCGGATCATCGATCGAACTCTCACACACAGACTTAGCCATACACACACACACACAAACACGCATTGATCCGTCCTCCTCCTATCTGAACCTGGTCACTCTCACCTTCTTTCTCCTCCTCTAACGCGTGTGCCCTCTCCTCTACTCTTCTTCTCTCGCTCTCCCACTGCGGCAAAGAATTACAGCATCCTCGCACAGGCAATGTAATCTCCTTATGGACCCCGGCTTGGCGTCTCTGTGTGCGTGGGGCTCTCTCCCCACCCAACTCCTCGGCTGGCAATCATCATCGGGTGAATCCTATAAATGCTCCATCGTACGGGTTCACGAAGAAGTTAACTCCCGGGACACCCGATCCCGTGAGACATGTGTTAGTCGCATTTGCCGAGCCGTCTCGTGGATCAGCGAGGTATCCCTCACGTGGAAACACGACGGCCCGAAGTTAGCCTGAGCGCGCAACGATGGTAAGTAGCTGAGAACTGTGTGCGCGTGCCGATCATCATAAAAGTGACAGAGGAATATCAGCTCTAATATCGCGGCGCGCGATCGATTGTTGTTTTACCGATACCGAGACGATCCGGATATATGTGCTGCTTCCGCACCGCGAGTGTCTAGCTTAGGGCTACTCGAGAGTGAACAGACTATTGTATACATACGGTGCTGACAGTGACAATTGTGATTTATACTCTATTCGGTTTTTGGAGATACACCTACGCCCCCCCCGACGTATTGACGCGTTTGTTTAGCCGATCGTTTAACGGATTTCGCAATACCGATCTATTGGTTTCGCGCGCTCATTAGTGTTATAACTTTCATCTTCGCAAAGAGACATTTGAAAGCGCGCGCGCGCGTTCGCGCCCAGGCATCGCCCGCCCCGAGCGATATTACAAGGCTACCTTCTAATAATTACAAAAGATGGAAACTGTCTTTTTCCACGAGTGAAATTCCCAGTACGGTGACGTCTCTTCGAACAGTAGTTTGACGAAATCTTTAAATATGCAAGGATCGATTTTGTTGTGTTGCTTCGTCGCCAACTTTTTCCTTCTGCTATGTGTATTTTATCACTTTTACAGGATTATACCGATAGTTTGCTTATTCGGCTTTCGTAATGCGCTTTCAAAATTACAATGAAAATACTCGGGTTTTGTTGAACAATTTACAATGCAACCTAGAAAGTTTGTGCGTCTTAAAATGACTTAATTTAAATAAATTAGTCATTGTATTTTAATTTTAGTGTTATTTATATTGTAAATTTTATTTTATTCTATTTTATTGTAATTTAATTCTTATTTAAATTATATTTCATACTAACTTTATTCATTAATTTAATTTAGTTGAATTTTTCAATTCGTTCATTAATATTGATAAATAGAAACCAAAGTAAATGTAAACAGAAACTGCAATTAATTAACGTTTAGATCAATCGATAGTATTCAATTTTAAAAATAAAATTATAATTGTATTTTATACAATCCAATCGATTCACAAGCTAATTGCAAAGAATCATGATTAGGCTAAAAAATTACTACTCAAAGTAAAATCAATAAAAATTTCATTTGATACAATTGTTTAGAAAGTATTTTAAGTAATAATCAGAATTATTATTGTTTCGACTACAACTGATAAAAAAGGTATTTTATCAAAGAAAACAAAACCAAGATAACAATAGAGATCAAGTTAACTGTTCAGTTACTCTCATCGAGTTTTTATTGATGGATTCAAAATTAGTGCGCGCTCTTTTATAAGGAAGCTAAAATGTCATAATATCAAGCGGTGATCGATGAAGAAACTAATAATAGACACGTTAGGTGGCAGCTTCGGCAGCACCTGTCACTTTTTTTAAACTACTAGCGAGTACAATCGAATTATTGAGAGATAAATATCGCAGTGATACAGCTTTAACTATAATCACAACACGTATAGAAAGATCAAGATGTCAGCTACCGTGATATAGAACCAATTGAAATTTCGTAAAATATAACGAGAGGAAGACAAAGAACACAAATTTTAAAAGTAATTTTAATTTATAGTAAATTCTATTTATATTCGGTTCAGTAGAAACGGCATGGAAGGTCAGACATCATTATAACTTCGTTGCATGTATCACTTAAATTTCTGATTCTTTTCTAATCTCTTTATATAAATTTTTTGATATATATTTAGTAAGTATGATAACAAAGTACTTTATGTAAAAGTATAATAACAATATATTCAATTTTCGGTTATTCATTTTTCAAAATATTTTAATACAAGAGAAAATTAAATAAATTTACAAGTACCAAAAAAATAATCAACCTGCTTAAAATATATTATAAAATTTCATCACTCACATAAAATGAAGTAATTTTTGATATCAAATAATAACTGAATTTAAAATAGAAAAATAAATACACAAAATATTGATATAATATCATGTATATATTAGTCGTCGCTTCACCCATTAAGGACGTATATGATGTCAGATATAGCCTAATAAATCGCCTACAAGACGCATATAATTAATTCATTAGGATATTGCGAAATACCGAATTTAAGATATTCATGTCTTCGCGGACACCCATATATAACAGCTAGAGATTCGTCTTCGGTGAAAGGTCACTCAAGTATTACGTAAGCGGCAACGCTAAATCGGTTACACAAAGCAAAATTGATCAATTTGAGATTTTGTCACTTTCGTTTAATTTCATGCGCGTGTAAAATAAAAAGGACGAGGATTCAAAAATTCTCTTTTGCCGCCTCGACGGATGACATAATAGCATTAGCCGTCGTGAATGAACTGCATAATAGTCACGACGCCGAGAGTCCGTGCTGTTTAAATATTTTGAAAATCTCAATACCTTTCAAATGCCTTAAAGTTGAATATTCTTTTTTATTTCATTTAAATATCGATTAAGAATAAAGCGTTGAATGATTGCGAGTCGCGACTTTTAAAATTCAAGTACATGAACGGCGCATGAAAATGGATTCATAATTCTTCTGGCTAATGAGAAATTTTATGACACGCTTATTAAGAATATTATATAATATTGCCTAACGGCAAGCATTAACGGCAACTTAGATTCTTCAATTTTATCGAAAAAAAAAGTTTCTATCTTAGCTTTATTTCATAACGCCCAATGTATCATTTGGCCATAAAAACTATATAACATACACCTTAACATTATCGTTAAGAGATGCCAAGCATACACGTGACATTAATGGTATACAGAGATTTACCTGCAATCGATTGCACTTTAAGTCTTTACCGATGTTTACAAAGCGCGTACATTGTACATACGGGTCACGACACCAAAAGGTTCGCTTTAGTCCTAATTAATTCGTGTAGCCTCCACGACTGTGATTCACGCGAATGATCCATATATAGAGTAAATATCCCCGCGCATCATACGCTTCTTCAGTGATTTATCGACCTAAAAATAGATATGATTAAAATAAATTCTCACGCGGTGTGAAAAAGCTGCTTCTTAAAATTCTGCTACCCGAAGTTTTTTGAGCGTGTGCACGTGTTTTTCTGTGCGGCCCGAGATTAAGATCGTAAAATCGTAGATTTGACTGAAATGCGTCATCGCATCAAAATGATGCGACGAAGGTCAATGAGGTTAGTTATTGGTATGGGTAAAGGATTTTTTTTCCAGACTAGAGTAGAAAACAACTTTCAATTTCTCGAAGATTATGCTGGGCATGTGTATAGACACGCTCATCCGAGGCATCCTCCCAAGTCTCCCGCGGCACATTCTGCCGTTAAGGTTTATTGCCTCGGCGCGATTCATCATTTGCATCTACTCCGATGCTGTAATATCTATTAGTCAGCCTTGAAAAGGAAAGGCGTCTTTCACCGATAAGAACGTATCAATTTAAACGTTTTTATTTTTAGTATCGATAGATATTAAAAAGAAAAAATTATTGAATCTATTTTTTATATCCTTTTTTGTAAGTTAATTAATAGAAAATGAGGCGAGCAAAGATAGAGCATAAAACGGTGTATAAATCGTGTATTCTTTTGAAATATCTTAATTATACATGCGCTAGAAGGAATCCTGTCTAATTCAGGCGTTGAACGGTCTGCCATTATTGACCGCCCAAAGGAGCATCGCGGTTATGCAACAAAAGAGCCTGCGGTAGAATTGGTCGGCAAATCCAAGATGACCCGCGTCCTTTCGTAAGAACATTAAATTAAATGTCTGTCCATTTTTTTTCACTCTCTTCTTTTCGCATCTTCTACTGGGATGAGCCTGATTTCATAGGTTGCATAAGCCCAAAATATACAAAAAAAATTTTACTGTCTACGATTCGAAAACTCTAACTTTTGTATAAAATGTTAAAAAATATTATTCAATATATCGAAATTTAAATTCAATTTTGGAGTTACTCTACTTTACTAAAAGAAATTATTTTCTAATGCTTTTATACACAATTACTGTTAAAGCTTATCTGAAATGAACTCAGGCTTTATTTTCCCTTGAATAGGAAACGTAAACTGGGTTTGTCCTTTGTACACTAAACTAAGAAAACGAACACATTTTCTATTGTTCCGCTATACGGACAAACCATTAAGAAAAGTTCTTGTTAACAATATACACATGTCACTTTCGAACTTTCTCTTTTTCCACTTGCGTCTAATTCACATTGTATTTTACAAAAATTGCATAAAAATGATTAACAATCATTTGAACATAACTTTTCATGTATAATTTTCAATCAATAATTCACGATTAATTTAAATTCTTGGATTATTCAATGTCATCTTTAATTATTTGTGATGGACATCTGAAACGTAGCGTGTAATACATTATGCAAGAAATTAAAGTAATTTTAAAATGAAACAACAGATATTTAATTAATTGACTATTTATTGCCACATAAATAACATAATTTTTTTAATAAAAACTGTATTTCATGATTATAATTTTTTTAAATTATTTAATATCAATTTAAAATTAAATAAAAAATTTTAATTTTATAGGTTGCGTAGCGTAACAATAGAATTGTAACACGGAAATAAACAACAATTATTTCTAATAAGTAAAAATTACCCAGAAGTACTGGATTTTCACAAACTAATTTCAATGTCGTTGCATCTTCGTCGCGACCTGGATACTATTAGGAATGTCTTATCGTCGCGACATATATTTTTAGCACCAATTGCATGAGCCTTTTCGTAGACAAGATAAACTTAAAATAACAAAGCGTAGTTTTCACTTTTAATTTCTGATACAGTTAAAATTAATATTATTTTTCTATTCTCACTCTCTGAATGGCATTTATCGGTAAAAAGCTGTCTCTTCATAATCGCACATATAAGCCTTTCACGATCATCTGCTCATCATAGAAGCGCGAGATACCCACATTGCGAAGACGTTATGTAAGATTGTTGTAGGTGAGGCGTGAGATATTCCCATGAAACTATTTCAGATGGTACCATATCGCAACTCTTAACACAGTGTCTTTCTTTTTGTCACTTATTACGATTATTATAACTGAATCTAATTAGAACACACCACGGACGTGCACATTTGTTCGGAATGAATTTGTAAAGAATTTTAAAAATAGATTTTGAATATGCTCTTTTTTAAGAATTCAAAAAGAATTATTAGTGAATTCAAAGTGAGTTAGTAAACGATTACTTCTACTGATTCATAGCTTACTCGTAAAGATCTAAAGAGTTTAATAAAATGCAATTAGGTACATATGGAATATTTATTTCTATGAAAAATAAAATTTAATTATAAATTTAATCTCAAAAGGAAATGAATACTGTCAAAGTTACTAATATAATACTTTGGAATTCACGATGAATGATAATATTTTATATCTGGGATATGATTCTTATGATAATTACGTTTGAGTTTATTTCAAATATAACCGGCATTAAAAAGCTTAAAACTTTCTGCCATAAATTATAATAATTTAATTCACTCAGTCTAGAAGCATTATAAAAACGATCATTATGTACATTTTAAAGGATTTGAATAAAGTAATGGCGATTGTTAACTAAATATTTGGATGTATTTTACATTCATTTATTGGTACTTACAAAAGATGAACTGCAAAATTCTGATAGCTAGTTCTCTTCAAGCAACGATACAAAAAAAAACTTAGTCAATATTATAAAAGATCAACTATTAAAAGTTACATATGAGTTTCAACTTAATTTAAAGTATGCATATGGTATAGCTGATTAGTCAATTATGCGCCAATTATAGTTTATTACCTAAATTTAATCATAATTATAGATTAGATAGAGCATAGTAGACTTCTAAAAAGATTCTTAAAGAATATTTTAAAAATAAATTTCGAAATCATTCATGAATTCTTTAAGAAATACTTTTGCCGTCTGAGTAAAATTAGTAACTTAAAGTAAAATTTAAATATATTTTTATAAATAAATTTCATTTAGATTCAGTTATAAAAACCTAATGTAAATATAATTTATTATAAAATTAGAATAAATCAATATTTATACTAATTATTATTTTTCAGTGGAAGCTCTTGTGGACTGCCACTTTAGTGGCGGTTATCGCTTCATGCCATGCAGGCGAAAGAAGTGTAAGAGCCATTGATAGTTCTTCTGGATATAACTATCCAGTTCCGAATATACCGTTTGATTTACCGTAAGTTTTTAATTCAAAATTAATTAGAGTATTTAAATATTCTTATTAATTTTACAGTTTTGTTATTATATGAATTTACAGTAGACAAACGTTCGCGCCAGCACCAGCCCCCACAAGGGCTCCTCAACCAAGACCAACACCAGCCCCTACAAGGGCTCCTCAACCAAGACCAACACCAGCACCCGCACCTAAAAGGCCTGTGGCAGTGGTAACTCCTATCAGAACTCCAGCACCAGCGCCTAGGCCGCAGCCAACAACTCCACAGAAGACCATAGGATATGATTATCCTAAACCAACGCCTTCGTTTTCGACTCCACCAAGACCATCACCACCAAGACCAACACCACCAAGACCAACACCACCTCCTGCACCACGCCCAACGCAGCCTCCTGCACCGCGCCCGACGCCACCACCAGTGAGACCACCCGTATACCAGCCGTCTCCATCAGTACCTCAGCCAAACCAGGGTTACAACTATCCGAAACCAAGCAATCCATTCCCACCACAACCTCCTGTGATTCGTCCGACACCAGCGCCTGTACCGCGCCCGACTCCAGCGCCTGCACCGCGCCCAACTCCACCTCCTGCACCACGCCCGACGCAGCCTCCTGCACCGCGCCCGACGCCAGCACCAGTGAGACCACCCGTATATCAGCCGTCTCCATCAGTACCTCAGCCAAACCAGGGTTACAACTATCCGAAACCAAACAATCCGCTACCGGTATACTCGCGACCACCATCGCCGCCATCAACTCCCAGACCACAACCTCCAATAACTCGTCCGCCACCGCCACCTACTACGCCTAGGCCGCAGACACCAGGCTATTCTTATCCCAAACCGAATCCCCCCTTTAACCCAACACCAACTACGCAGCGACCTTATGTTCCTCCAGTAACTCAAAAGCCATATACTCCTCCAGTATACGTGCCACCTAAGCCATCGACCCCTCAGTATATTCCACCTCCTCCAGTAACTCAAAAGCCGTACACTCCTCCAGTATACGTGCCACCTCAGCCATCGACGCCTCAGTACATTCCACCAAGACCCCAACCAACTCGTCCACCACCACCACCATCACCACCGCGACCAATTACCCAGAGGCCTCAAACTCGTCCACCGCCACCAGTTACACAAAGACCTCAATCGCCTTTCCCAGGCTATACTTATCCTAAACCAGAGCAACCTCTGACTTTCCCACCACCAACCAGACCACCTCCACCACCAACCAGGCCACCAACACCACCAGCTTATACTACACCTAGACCGCCTCCACCAACTCAGCCTCCTACTTATCTACCACCGTCCCAACCAACCAGGCCACCAACTAGACCAACCCCTAGACCAACCCCTAGACCAACGCCTCCTCCTACAAGGCCCACGCAATACCTGCCTCCAGTTCAACCAACAACCAGGCCACCTCCACCACCAACCAGGCCACCACCAGTTTATACTACACCTAGACCGCCTCCACCACCAACCAGGCCACCACCAGTTTATACTACACCTAGACCGCCTCCACCAACTCAACCTCCTACTTATCTACCGCCAGCCCAACCAACCAGGCCACCAACTAGACCAACCCCTAGGCCAACCCCTAGACCAACGCCTCCTCCTACAAGGCCTACGCAATACCTGCCTCCTGTTCAACCGACAACCAGACCACCACCTCCAGTGTACACCACTGCCAGGCCTACTCCACCACCATACAGGCCACCATCAACACCATCCAAACCTTATCTACCTCCTACATCGCCAACGACTCCCAGGCCACCGCCGCCACCGCCACCTACTAGGCCTCCTACACCACCCACTACTAGACCCCCTAGACCCCCACCAACCCAACCTCCAACATACCTGCCTCCGGTTCAACCGACAACCAGACCACCAGTGTACACTACCAGACCCACCTCTCCACCACGACCAACAACCAGACCTCCAGTATACACCAGACCCACTCCTCCATCAACACCATCCAAACCTTATCTACCTCCGTTAACACCAACAACACCCAGGCCACCGCCGCCACCTCCAGCTACCACCAGACCACCACCAGTGTACTCTACCAGACCACCGCCACCAACTTTCCCACCGGTAGCACCCCCAACTGCAAGACCCCCACCATACCTGCCTCCCTCGTCGGTTAGACCGACGTACGTGACGGTTACGGCTCCTCCACCACCACCTCCTGTGTACAGCATCACTCCCAGCACGACTACCTACAGACCACCAACTGGTAAGCCAGCTTCGTACCCTACTCTTCCACCTCCGACCTCAAGACCAGTTGGATACAACTATCCAATTCCTGAAATTTCTTTCGATTTCCGCAAGTAAAAATGTAACATACATGCGTCCAGACGTTTTGCACTTTATAAGTGAGTCGATTTTCTAAAGATTGAGAATGTTTTGTAAAAATTCTGTCAATGTATTTATGTAAAAAAAGTAATGAAAGTCGTCTTACACAAGTCAATGAATGCAAGAATTGAATTCTGCTGTTAATAGTAAATAATCAACGTACTCGGTTTCGAGTACTGTGATGTTAACGTAAGTCGACCAATGTCAAAGAATAAGTTGTAAACATAATTAAAACCTACAAGGTTTGTCAAAATAAAAAAAAATATTTTTTAATAATAACATACTTTTATTTATTTTCATTACCTTAATACAAACATATAAATAATTAACGTATGATCGAATTTTTTAACAAATTTTTTGTAATATTTATATGATTTAATTAATTATTCATTTCTGCAACACAAATTTAAAAGATTTTTTTTACACTAATATTTTATTTAAGTTATGTGTTTTTGACTCGAGGAGTATAATTTCATTTAATCCTGATTCATATATATTACAAATACCAATTCACTACTTTTTATAGTAAAATTTTTATTTTAAGTAAATCATTACAGATTTTGCGAGAATCATTCTAGTTAGTAGCATTCTAGTAATTAAAAGTAAACATGAATTCTGTAGAGCATTTCACGCTTGCTGTAATTTTAGAGAGAAGCATCTTGAATTCTGCTATACATATATGCTCCATAGTAAGTAGTCCAGAACTCTCAGGCTTCTCCTACCATTTAGATCCTCCCCCGTCTCTTACAAAGAAAATCTTTTACCTTCTAGCATCTTCACAATTGTGGGATTGTTAGTGAAAACTCCCAGCGAGAAATGTAACTCCTTAGTCTCAGACGATGCATCGAAAAGGCATCATCTCCGCAAACATGTGTTGAAAATTAATTAGACTCGCGGTTTATAAAGTTTGTGGAAAGTTTGTTTTTTCGATTTTGAAAGTATGATGTGATTATTTAAGTGTCAATGGTAAGAATAAAATAAATAACTAATGAATACATTAAGAAAAGTAAAAAATTTACGAAGATTTGTTAAAACTCAAGGAAGTGAGGCGAGAACCGGAAGTTTCTAAAGATATGTTCAATACTGGACGAAGATCTGCTATAAGCACATCTGAACTTGGTTTGTATTCTGATCATAGCCACGATTACAACAGGAATATTTACGGTGCTACTGTTCGCAAATTAGTGATTGGAATTATGGTGGTAGTATCAGTTGTATTGGTAAGTTTATTTAAAAATTATTTAGTTTTACGTCAAAAATATTATAACTTTCTTTTAAAGTTGCATAAATATGATGTAAAGTAAATATACAGTAAGGTGTTTAATTATATTTTATTTTTGTATTACTTACAGTTTGTATTAAGTATTATTAAATAAATAATAAATCAATGATTGTTTAAAAAGTAAAAGGATAATTAAGTATTTAAAATAAAATTAAAGCTGTCAAACATTATAGATAATTCAAAAAAATAAATCTATTAAAGGTATCATTAAACAAAATATAGTAGATAAAATTCATTGTATTTATTAATATAAAAAAAAACCTCTTCAATTATAAACTCTTTTTAATTCACATTAATAATTTGATATTAAATACACCTTAGAAAAAAAACTTAATTGTTTAATTTTAATTTCACTTTACAAATTAATATTACAAAAATAATCAAGTAAATATTTTTTAAACTTATTCACTTCACTTAAAACCCATTAACGCACTTCATATTGTCAATCTGCTTCTCAATAAAAACCATAATTATTTATTATTTAAAAAAAAACTCCTTTTCACATACACTTCTCCAACGTGCTAAAGTGGCAACACTTTTCACTAAACTCGCGCACTGCAGGCTCCGCGCTCGCATGCATGACGGGTCAAGCGCGGCGAGCGAGGCCCGCATACCCAGGCATACGCCTTCCCTTCCATCGCGATTTCTGCGCTTTTCATATATAGGGCGTTAGCCGCTTGCATTTTAATAAGCAACCAGCCTTACGCGTGATATGAGAAAGGAGCCGTCGAGCCCCACTTAGGGTTAACAACTGTTTAATTTATGCCTCATGAATTGAGCGCTCACCTGTTCCTTTTTTTTGCTGCATCTTTAAAAATTATCCAGTGTGCGTGATTAAAAGGTGCATTGACCGCGAACCTGGATTGCTGGTGTGGCTAATGTAAGCGGTAAATGTTCTGTAACATTGTAATGCGGATAAGAAAAAGTTACACCAAATTCGGCCGAGACGTGTAAATGTAAAAACGAAAGTTTTCATGATGATTTAGTGAAAAAATAACAACTTTTAGGCTGATGACTTTTTTTTATTGATTAATTTTTTTGTTTTAGTTGCACATGAGTCAATGTTTTATATAAGTTTATATACATCATGTTTTAAATGATTTTAATGTTGATAAATTTATTTTTTTCAAAAATATCCAGTAATTAACAAGTAAAAAAATGTATAATCTAATAGAATATTTTAATTCTTACGTGTATAAAAATTAAAATAAAATAAAAATAATAATATGTAATACAAAATTTTTTATTAGACTTTAATTGCAATAATTAAAAAAAATGCTAATAACCGTATGATTTATTAGCTAATGTGATGGGTAGTTAAATTTTGAAATTAAATTTCTCCTAATAGAATACAATTCGAATGAATTATTTAAGATGTAAGCGATACCATATTTTTGATTTTTTAATTTAGAGTGATTTCGGTCGAAACGTTTGGGAAAGTGGGCAAGTCCAGACTTTCGCCAGACTTAATTGGCCAGACTTTTAGAAGACATGTATTAGACCAATTTTTTTTAAATACAAAATTTAACTTTCTTACTATCCAAGATGACACTATTTCTAAAATATTACAAAAAAAAAGAGAAAAAGCAAAATCAAAACTAATAATCAAACAAATTAATATTAAAATATACCGAACTATCCAAAACAAAATACGCATAAAATAAACATTCAAAATCTTGCAGATCGGCATATTTTTGTACGATTTCGCATCGAGCGCTTCCATTAGCAGCAAAACGAGCCAGGAAACGAAGCACATCTACATTCTCCAGAACAGTCTCAGAAAGCCGACCAGCGCAATAAAAAAGTCGAGCGTCACTCTCGCACCGACTATCTATATCGTCAACAGCAGCCATGCCAATTATTTGGAGGACCGCTCGGACAACGATGAGCAAAATTTGGAATACAAGGATCAGGAAGCGCCGGATAAATCCGCCACGGAGACACGTAGCCAGCGAATGGCCGTGGACGAGCCCGAGTCGAGGACGCAAAATTTGAAGAACTACAAAATTCGTAAAAGTATGTTGGAGAAACAGCACGATGATAGTCAGGAGAAGATGGACAATCACGCGATGATGTATCGCGTGAGGTAAAGGTTTTTACATATTGCGTCTTTTTAATGTGAAGATTCATTTTTAATGCCGATGTCGTGCTGACCTAAATAATGTTTCATAGTAAAATAATTGGTTGGATGGTCGAATTCTCTAGTTTTAGTTATTCAAAATTTTTTCTTGAACCAATCAATCAAGTTATTTCAAACTTTGAGACTTTTTCAACTTTTGTTTAAACATATTTGCAATGATTTGAATTAAAAAAAATTTAAAGGTAATAATTAAATTGAATTAAACTAATTAATGTACTAAAATAAAATTTAATTTTTAAGAGTATAAAAATACTTTTATTGTATAGTTGGGTGCGTAATTATACTGTCAGGAAGTCTATTATTAAGTGTAACATAAATCTTAAGAAAAAGAGATTTTGGCCTTCACTTTCAAAAATGTCAGTATCCAAAAAAATACATATACAAAAAAATTAATTTAAAATTCAACGTCTTAATTTTCTCCAAGATAAAAAGAATTATTAAATATTCTTATAATTTTTATTTCAATAATAACTTTCAATCAAACCCACTAAAATTTTTGCGAATACAATACTACTTTATAACTTCACACTCTGCACTTTAACCATTCTACTTTTCCCAAAAAAAAAACATATCACCGATGATGATCACCCGGTTGCATACTAGCAGGCTCAAGCTACCTCACGAATCCGACGAGGGCTCCGAGGAGACCAGCGAAATCGAAAACCAGCGCGCGACTCCTTTTCGCTTCGAGCTCAAAGGTCCGCACCCTGCCTCCTTCAAACGGACCAAGTACCCGCAGCTGACTCAGTATCGGTATCCGCACACCTCCAGAAACATCCAGGACATCATCAAATACCTGACCAATGATCCAGACACGCTGAATCGTGGCATAAAATTCACCGGATTCTACGTGAATCCTAAGAAATACGATACCACTCATACCGATATCGGCGAGGTCGCGATGAACAGCGAGAGATCGGAGGAGCAGGAGAGCGCGCCTTACGCGATTGCTTTGAACTCTGATCCTCTTTATCTGTACAAGCCGAAGCATCCGTCAGATGTGAATCTTTTAGCAACGTCTAATTTCAGGTAAAAGTTGCGTTTTTTGCGAGTCGAAAATATCTTCCTAAGGAAATTGCGAAACAATTTATTGCTTAAAAAGTCTGACTATTAATTTCAATTCTTGTTTATAGTAACCCACATATTTTATCACCTGATTCAGGTTTTCGCCGATAGGCCTTCACAGATACAATCCTTATTACGATCCGTACTATCAGAGACCAAGCTCAAACAAACAGCCGGTATATCAGGAAAATCAATACGACAGCGTTGGCGCCTATGACTCTTCAGGCTACGGCAAGCGCCGGAAGCCGAAGCCCTTCAGCGTGATGTTGGACATATATCCGATTACCGATAATAACGCGGAGCAGACAAAAAAGTCATCGAGACTCAAGCCTCATCAGATGTTGATGGATGATTCAAATTCGCCTCCGAGGCGTCAGATAATACCATTGTTCCCGCGACATCCGAAATTCGTCGGAGTTCAGCCTCAGGGCTCGCATTCGATGATGGCCCAGAGCCAGCTGAACCAATCGCCGGAGGAGGACGACAAGCATCAGATGATTCTTCATCTGAATTTGTATCCGAAGAAAAAAAGCAAAGTGACTAGGTAATTTTATTTTTTTAATAATATCTTATATCATGCGTTATGTAAAAGCGAAATTGTTTGTATTTGAGAGATTTCTGGAGATTTCTATTTTGAACGGGCTTTTATGCAATAAGCTGCAAAGCTATAAAATACTGTAGTATATAAAAAAGATACTGGCAGTTCGTTGACACATAGCTTTTCTGAATGGTCGTTCTGTATGGTAATGTTACTGTTAGCACATTTGAATTTACCACAACATTATATTCCGGAAATTAAATAAATTTAAAAATTGTATGAACAATAGCAATTTACAAATTGATTGAAATTCTAAATGCAAAAATCGTACTTTTTCTTCAAAAATTACAGATACAAATACATGTGAATATACTTCAATACGCCAAAGTATAAATATTTTACTTAGAATCGTAAAAATTATTTTAAATAAAATATCTCGATTGCCTTTTACATATAACTCATGCTAAAAAAGACTACTTTAAATATATTATAAAGCCTGGTAATTAGAAAAAGAATTTTCAGTACTTTTACAATAGGTACTTAATAAGTTCTCCAAGAAGTACTAGTATTTCTACATAGGTACTTAATTAAGATTCGAAAAGTAATGTACAGTGCTGCATTGATTTCCAAAGTACAAAGTTGCTAAGATAAATTACAAAACATAAGTTTTTAATTAATTTATGAAAGTATTTTGATTTATTATTAAATATTTATTTCGTCAGTTCTAATTACTATAATTTTTTCCTTTCGCATAAAAACTACGAATCCAGAACAATACGACCCCCAAATCCTTTCATTAAAACATCAAAGGAGCATCATCGTACAATACCGTTACTAAAAAATTCGCAAACTGAACAGATGTAAAATCCGACTACGATAGTCTCTATCACTGTTTCAAGTCAAGAGCCGCGCCGATCATCGTTGAGCATCTAAACGTGCGACGAGCACACTGCGGGTACTTTCACTGATGCCGCGGCGTGTGTATAAAAACACCGCACTTCTATATACGCGACGCTGTGCGCTTTAACGGAAAAAAGCCATCCCAACGCCGAGGCCACGAACTTTGGTCACTTCTCCCGATGTTCGTATACATTCACCGGCGACCCGCGACATCTTCTGGCTTCAATTTGTGGGTGTGTATATATACGAGCATTCGAAAAATCAAACACAGCCTTAAAGTACCACTGCAGCTCAAGCGTGACTTTCGAAACTCGCTTATGAAAATATTGTTGCCGCCTTTCCAGTAGTACGCGTGTCGCGGTAGTCGAGGCAATTTGTCAGATCCTTTAACGGCTGACAATAGGAGATTGGTAAAATGAAACATCGATCCTATCAGTGGGAGACAAAATCAATTACATCCTCTTGGACTTTTTGTACATCGATACCGCATTATATTCGTACGCTCGTGGTGCAACCTTTTTTTTTAAAATCGAAGCGTAATGGCCGATGTCCTCGAGCGTATCGAAGGTGATGTCATTACGCGCGCGGAGGATGAATGCTTTGTAAAGAAAGGAAGAGAAAAAAATTGTCTTGCGCCCGAAACAGAGAGAGAAGCGTCGGCGGTTGCCGTAATAAACAGGGAGGGGAATAACGATCCGCGCAGCGCAGCCTGCGGCTAAAGAATCTCCAAAAAGAGACTGCGCGCTATAGCTCACCCGCGTACGCCTGCAATTACTCGAGTGTGCGTCTCTGAACGAGAGAGGCTGGATTATAAATCAGCGGCTCTTTTAACAACTCAGCAGTTGTACGAAGTTTGCTTACTTAAGCTACGCATGATTCGCCGATTCGAGAATATCGATAAATATTTCATTTATAATGATCTGCACTTTCGGTGCTCGTTGACAGCAAGCCTTTTTCTCGTTTGTTTCAGGAACGAAGTTATCGAACGCTCTCAGATGCTGCCGGCCGACGAGAAGGAGGAATTGATCAACCGAATGATTCTGCCTTTCGACGCGATAACCAAGCATCTGACGGATCACGCGGCGCTCGAAGAGGCTAAATTGGACGATCGTTTAGATAATGGCGATTCGTCGAAAACTCGCTACGAGGAGACGCCGCTGGCGAAGGAGGAATCCGAACCTAAGAAAGAGGTAGACGATGTTAAAGCTGAAAAATTCGTTGCTACTACGGAGATCGACGACTGTGGAGATGCTTGCGAAATCACGACTATGGCTCCCGACACGACTACGGTTACTATGGCCACTACTACTGTAGCCAGCACTACTAGTTCGGTCCAATCGACTACTTTGAGAAATGAGAATACTACTAAATTTACGGATATTGATACCGTTGAAGGATTTCAGCAATTTGCTGATAGTTTGATTGCTATGGACTAAATTTTTATGATGAAAAGTTTTCAGTTTTCTAGATAACTAGATAATTTTATATTTATATGTAGGCTGTTAGTAATTCACGAAAGTTAATACTTGATACTTCGTAACTAAATTTAGAAAAAAGAAACTATTATTTGGCCGTCATATTTCTATAAAATAAAAAGACTGCAAGTAATAATAAAACTTTTTGTATTTCACAAATAAAAAATATAGTACATTCTTTCGTACTTTTGATTTTCCATTTTTTACACAAGTACATCATTTTAACTATAAAGGCAAAAACTGCCCACCGTCCGCGCTAATCGTCCTCGTAAATATAAGTATTTATACATCTAATAAATATACATTCTAATACTCCACTCTCTCTTGAACCGCGTTTATTTTAGTAACTTTTTCTCACTAGCACCACTACAGCTGCGCCAGTAGTAATAGTCTCGCGTGAACTCGTCGCTCACTCTTCCTTTTGTCCTCGAGTTGGCACTATTTTGACAACGCGCACTTGGGATTATTCGCATTCGCACTTTCCCATAACACACAGTCAGTTCATTGATCTCTCGTTCGTACGAAGAAAGTCGCTCACGCATAGTCGTACGCAACAATTTCCTTTCTACGTCCTGGAGAGTGTGCTAGGATGATACAGGGTTGTGTTGCCCCACTCGTACGGGCCATCGTGGGGTCCGATCGAAATCATCGTTCCTGGCCCTAAAGTCGTATGCGAGCCGGAACTGATCATCCCCGGAGCTGACGAAACGTAGCTCAGCGTTGGCCGTGGCTGATCTCGTAATCGAGCGTGCTTTGCTCGTTTTTTGTACCTGTAATAAGTAACGAGAGAAAGCGTGAGTTATTGTTCCCTCTAACGGTATTCGGATTTGCATATGATTCCACGATTACAAAGCAGTATTTTTAATTAAGTTACTTTCGATTAAAAATTTTGTCATTCAGAAGATATTTACAAAAATAATTTACTTTATTAATTGATAAGCTATTTATATACAAATATGAAATTTTTATAGTTAAAAGAAATTTAAGGTAAATTAATTTACAATAATTACTAATTTAAAAATAGTATTAATTTAAATAATTGTGAAAATTACTTACTTAGAGTGCATACAACAAATAGTGCAGCTGGCAGCGATTGCAGCCACTCCAACTAACGTCGCGATAGCCAACACCCACATTTGCGTTGCCGAGGTATCAGCTCTTGCAACAGTAGTAGCGCAATTCATAACCTTGTCGACATGAAAATCTTTATAAACCTTTTTAAGATCATCATTTTTCGGATCAGTCAGAAGAGATTTCATCTCGTTCAAAGTGTAAGATTCTTTTCCAACCATTTGGAAGCACGAACTGGTAGAGGAAAAGTCCAGAGAGTTGTCGTCCTTGGCATAGAACTGCGTATCGTAGACGTTGACAGACACTGGTAACAGTAGAGCTTGTTGTACAGCTTTCTCAAAGTCTTCCAGCTTTTTACGAACTTCCACTGGTGGCTTTGAAAAGACAAACTTGAGCATATCTCGATCTCTTAACAAGAATACTCGCAGAGTAACGTTAGTTTCTCGTCCAGGAACAAGGGAATTGTTAGCTGAAATCGGAACCTCCATGTAACCATCGGCGTAACTCGATAAAGATCCTGTTGTTCTTATTTCACCAGTTTGCGAGTTCAAAGACAAAGGTGGTGGAATCGATCTCTTGGACATCGAATGATCTACGAGAGATTTGAATGATACATCACCCATGTTGTAATTAATAGGAAGAGCATCTGAATCCGCATCGTGAGCCTCCAGTGTGATCAAACTTGTGTCAATAGGAACATTTAGGCGTACTCCTATCGTGACATTTTCCTTCTTGAACCGTGGCCTGTTATCATCGATGTCTATGATTCTTACGAGTACCTGTCTCTCCGTGGGATCTTGTCGGTTATAAGGTTTAGGCACGGTATCCGTATATTGCGTAGAATATTTGAAACACTTTACCGTTAATAAATGCTTTTCAGCTGCTTCTCTATCTAGCCTAGCAATAGACTTGATGACAGCGCTGTTATTACTTAATCTCTCAACAGCAAAAAGTCCAGCTTCATTGCCGTAGGTAATGGCATAATCGATCATACCATTCTCACCTATGTCTTCGTCTATGGCTGAAATGGTTCCGATCTTCGTGCCGATTGGCACTTCTTCTTTAACACTAAACTCCACAGGTGGACTGTAAAAACTTCTTTTGAAATGAGGTTTATGATCATCAATGTCTAAGACTTTGACTTGTAGAACACGCGTGGCTTGCTGAGGTGGTTCACCCAAGTCCTGTGCGACTAAGATTAGCGTATAACTATCCTTGGTTTCACGGTCTAATAAATTCTTCGTGGTGATAAGACCAGTTTCCTGATTAATCTTGAAGGCACTTGCATCGCTTCCAAAGTTTCCATCTTCCAAGAACTTGAATGTTATTTTACCATTAGGTAAATTTGGATCATCTGGGTCAGATGCAACTACTTGGAAAACAGGACTACCAATGGTTGAATTTTCGGAGACCTGGGCTACTTCGTCTAGAGTAGGTCTAATAAATAGAGGAACTCCATCGTTGCTAACCACATCACCAATGTACAAAATTAATTTGACATCGGAAAATAATGTAGGTTCGCCAGAGTCTTGAGCGCGAATGCGCATATAGTAGGGCTCGGTTCTTCCTTTCCCAGTCAATTCACGATTGGACATGATTTCTCCTGTTGTGTGATTGATTTTGAACAAACCTGAAAACAAAAGTTTCATCATAAAAAATTAACAATAATTAAATTAATAATAAAGTATCATATTAATTTTAAAATGTTAAAACTTTATCAGAAGTATAACTTTTTATAAATTTCTAAAATAAATCGATTCTACCATTACAATAAAATTTTAAAAATATAGCTTCGTACCGCTCGCTTCTCCCTCGTCTATAATTTCAAAGTTAATCATTCCCCCAGCGCCCTCGTCTGGATCGCTTGCCGTGATATTTACAACGCTGATGCCAGTAGGTGCATTCTCCGGTATGACGGCCGTATAGGAATCTTGTGGAAACATCGGGGCATTATCATTGACATCGAGGACATCAACTGTCACTAATGCCCTTGCAGTTCTCTGCTCTGCTCCTCCGTCGGGCATATCCGATGCAATCGCGAATAATCTAAGAACCGATTGCCTTTCTCTATCTAGTGTTGTATTCGTTGCAATCTGCAATAACAAATGATTTATCATAATAATTTATTTTCTTCATGGTTTTTTTTCTTTAAAAAAATATTAAAATGTTTCTTTATAATAAGAATATTTCAAAAAGTTTTAGAAGAAAAATTATTTAAAAGAGTTTAAACAATAAAAAAACATAATTTAAATAAATAAACAAATTTTTTTATAATGTTAAGATATAATTTATCTAAATTAATGCTGATATGGTTATGCCAAATTTTACTTACACGAATGCTACCACTGATGGAGTCGATTTCAAATAAATTTGCATTTTCTCCGTTCAAAGAGTACCTTACTATTCCATATCCTCGTTTTATTTCTAATTCTGAATTCGCACTATCCATGTCTGTTGCCTTAACTGTTAGTATCACTTTTGAAGGCTTATCCGATTCTAATACTGAAATTTTATAATCTTTTTGTGTAAATATTGGACTATTATCATTTATATCTTGAACACTGACAATGACATTGGCTTCAGACATTCTACGAGTAATTTCATAGTCCCTTGTTAAAGCTCTTACTTTGAATTTAATTACCTAGAAATAACAAACATAATTATTAATAATAATTCTAAAATATTAAGAAAAGCCATAAATTCTATTAGATGAGAAAGTTGTATTTACCTTTTCTTCTAAAGATTCATAATCTATTCTCTTGTTTAACACCACATTTCCACTTTGTACACCTACATTAACATAGCCCTCATCGTTATCATCTCTTACAAGCTCGAACCTCTGTATAGGATAACCAGTCTGCGGCTCTTTGGCCATTAGCATAAGAAGTGTAGTTCCTAGGGGCTGTTCCTCAGGTATCGTCACTCGGATCGTTGGATTGTTGGTCGACCAGCCAGTATTGGTAAAAGTTGGATTGTCATCACTGTATGCCTGAACGTATATCGTTACGTCGGCCCTGGCTACTTGCTTTTCTTTGTCAACAACAGCATTCAAATCACGAGCTTCAACGGTAAGAATTATTACAGATGCCGTTTGGTAGTCGAGGGCTCGATTGACAGAAATGGCACCGGTAGTCTTGTTTATCCGGAAAGCGGTCTTATAATCATATACGTTGCCTTTGAGAGCTACACCGGTCTTATCTACAGCTTTGATTGGTTCAATAATGGAATACTCGAGCTCTGCATCTGCATCTGGATCTTCAGCCATTACTTTCAAAACGGTGTCACCTATGATAAAGTGAAATGTTATTAAGTCTTGGTCTTACGAAATTTACACAAATTTCTTTACACTTTTATTTGACTTACCAATGGCAGCTCTTTCAGAAACGTAGACCAGATAGGTTGAATTTTGGAACACCGGTGGTTTATTGTTAACATCTACAATAGTAACAGTTACAGTAGTTGTGGCGGTCTCTCTTATTGGTGTACCAGAGTCAATCGCATAAACAATAACTTCATATTTATCTCCACCCGTCTCTAGATCTAACCTGGCGTCTAAAGAAACCGTTATTACTCCAGAACTTGAGTTAATCACAAAGTTATCTTTTGCCCCCGATCGAATTTGATACTGAAGTAAATTATCCCTTCCATCCGGATCATTGGCCATAACTCGGATGACCTCAGTACCTGGTGATGCATTCTCCAAAATTCGTGCCCTGTAGGCATTGGGTCCAGGCAAGGTCGATTTAAAGTTTCCTCTGAAGATGGGCTTCTGATTGCCGGGTACCCCAACTCTGATGTAGATCTTTGCTTCTGAAAATTTGGCCGGTGAACCATAGTCAGTTGCGCGAACGGTGAGTTCATAGATGCCTCGCTCAGTATCGCTCGAGCGAGCAGGACTGGTAATAGTTAGTTCTCCCGTATCAGGATGGATCTACAAGTAAAAAGTAAATTACGGTAAATTTTTTAAATAAAATAAAACATTTTCTTCAAAACAAAGTACAAAAATCTCTTCTAATCTGATCACCTTAAAAACATTATCAGTCATGCTGTTATGCTGACTAATCGAATAGGTAATTCTACCGTCACCCTGATCAGGCCCATCCGCATCCGTCGCTCTAATAAACATCTGTGGATCGAAGCTAGTAGCTCCTTCTCTGACTATCCTCGAGTACTCCTTCTGTTCGAAAATCGGTTCATTATCATTGACATCCTCCAGCTCGATGAGTACATTAACCGTCGAAACCTTCCCGCCACCGTCTCTAGCTTCCATCGTTAGCGAATACGACTTTTGCGTCTCGTAATCCAACGGCTTGGCTACGTAAACTCCACCGCTCTGCTGCTCGGTGCGAAACTTCTCAGCGCCGAAGCCGCGCAAACTGTAGGTCAGCTCGCCGAAGGCACCGCTGTCCGCATCACTGGCTCTGACGTCGCCGAACTTGCGGCCTATCTCCGCGTCCTCGGGTACCGACAGCTTGTAGAGTCCCTGGGAGAACTCGGGACTGTGGTCGTTGGCATCCAGCAGCTGGATGTGCACCGTGGAAAAGGCGACCTGCGAACAAAGAAACGAGGAGGCAATTAGGCGGTGATTGGGTAAGGAAAGAGGTGAGCTTATGTAAGGTGATAAGAGATCGCTCTTTTTTCGTTCGGGATGCATTGTTGGTAATGCTAATCAGGTTACGTGAATGATGCGTGCTTGATGATGGTAACTACGCGGGCGCTTAATGAATGGAAAGTTGTCAAAATTAATGGGATTGTACTGAGAATTCAATTACATTAATAAGGTAGTTTCTGTAGTGTGTGGAAAATGTAATGTAATATTAGGCACATCTCATTTTAACATTTAATAAATAGTAAATATTACGTATAATACCAAGAAATGTTTCTTGTATTGCGTTACATAAATTTATTTAATGAGAACAATGATAAGAATCTGTATATTGTCTGCTTATTGCAACAGCTATTCATTCTTTTGATTAAAAATGTATCATTAAATTCTTTTCCCGCAAAAGCTTTTAATTAATTCTTCAAATATAAAAGTCACAACAAAATAAATAATATTTTATTATCAATATTATTTTAACGATAATTATCGTTTCATTGAACTCACCACTTTGTCATTCACAGAAGCGGTAACTTCGAATTCCAATTCTCTATTACCAGGTACATCGTAATCCAGGACACTCGAGTCACTCGCTCTGATGACGATAGGAACTCGGCCTTGGCCCTCTTCGGGGCTGATGGCAAAAGCCGCGCTTACGCCCGGATAGTTTGGCGAATCTCTCAGCGCTAATTTGTACTTCGCGTTCTCTCCCATGTCATCGTCGGTCACGAGCATGTTCAAACCTGCCAAGAGAGAAGCAAAAATATTTTTTAATTGTCTAGCTGAGTAGTTAAGCAACTCGTCGATACTTTGACATCTTCAATTTTTTTATCTATTCATTTATTCTAATCAATAATTAAATGCAATTAGCAAATAACAAATTAACAGAAAATAATCGTAATTCATTTATAAAAAGTATTAATTCTGTACGCATGAAAACTGTTACTAACCAGGCAACGGCGTATCGGTGCCAATATCCTCCGAAATCTTCAGGCTAAACAAATCCTCGTTAAACTGCGGCACCATATCGTCAACGTCCGTCACAACAATCGTCACCATAGACGTAGCGGTATCAGCCGGTATCTCATTATTAATCAACTCCGTAGCCCTCACCTCAAAAGTATAAATCCCACCGTTCTGCAAAATACTCGGATCCTCGCGATCGAGAGAAACGTTAGTCGTGATGAGACGGCCAAGGCTGAGATCACCTTGGCGCGTCACCTCCAGCCGGAAATAGCCCATGTCCTCGTTCTGGAGGCTCAGCAGAAGCGGCCGAGGCTCACCGGTGTCGCCGTCACGAGCACGGACCGTCAGGACCGTTACTTCAGCGGGACTGTTCTCTGGCAGGGCTGCACTGTAGGGTGCGTTTATGAAGCTGGGTGGCTGATCCTGTAAATTTTTTTGGAGTTTTAGGTGACGATTGGTAAGATGAGAATAGATGGAATGATTGGTCAGAGTAGGAAGGTGAGTTCGAAGAAGTAGTTGTTGGGAACGTAAAAATCTTTTTGCGTGCAGAGCAAGCTCGAGAACCAGATTTCTCATCAGTTAGTATTGAGCTGGTTAGCTAAAAAAAACCGTTCCGTTCCCACACAAACTGGTTGTAATTTCTCCGGAGAATCTCTTACGGTAACTTGAAGTAAACATTTTTTTTCAACGAGCATTACTGAGTTTCACGTAGTTATTGAGATGTTTATCGAAAATTGTTTACAAACCGGTGTAAATACAGCTTGTTTAGATAAAATAGTATATGGGAAAATTTTCAAATGAAAGTAATAAAAACTTGTTTTGAAAATGCGCGGCTACATTTCGAATATGCACGAATGATTGCATTAGCATAATTCTAAAGTAATATAAGTTATCTATACCTGAACATCCAGGACGTCAACCGCAACTGTCGCTTTTGCTTGCAACCTTTTAAGCGGATCGCTGGCTCCATCAATAGCAACTAAATTAATGAGATACGAGTTTCTTCTTTCGTAATCAAGTGCTTCCGTTAAGGTAATTTGCACATCGTACTTTCCTTCCGCCAGCTGAAAAATGAAAACCTTTGATTAAAGTATTGGCATTCAATCTTAAATATAGTCTAACCAGTCGCAAAAACTCTGTTTACATATAAAATAATGCACATTAATTTTGAGAATATAAAAAAAAGTCTTGCTACCGCCAAGAAAATAACCATAGTACTTTGTCCTCTTTCCTTTTCAGCAAGCGTGTAATCATTGATTGACCAAAAACCGGTTTTTCATAATACATCATACCGCCGCATACGTAATCCTTTTTACTCAAAAGCATAAATTGCACATACGATTGGAAATCAAAAGCATAAATGTTTATTCACGCGCTTTATGCGCATAATTGAAATTCTCCGAACCCATAATTCCATTTTCAAACCCATCCAACAAGAACTTTCCGACAAATCAACAATTCTATTTCAAAATCTCCGCGCTCCTAAATTCCCACTCTCCTCGCCTTTCTTCTCTCTTATACATACCTTCACCGCCGTCACATCGAAGACACGACAAGCGTCATCATCTCTACTAGCCGGCACGCAGCTAACCCTAACATCAGCGTTGATTCCTCCGTCTCTATCAGTAACAGTGATGGTACCAGCCGGCAGTAAGAGTCCACCTACCCGGGCGCTCTCGGGCACTCGGGCAGCGTAGGGCCGGCCGTGGTAGACCGGCGCGTTGTCGTTCTCGTCGAGCACCGCTATTTCGCGGCGCAGCGAGACTGTATTTGGCTCGGAGCCCGCTATGCCCTCGTCTGCAAGAAGACGATGAGCGGGGAACGGTTAGTTGAAGAAAAAGCGGTTCTGGATGACATTGAGGGGCAGTAGGTTGTTGGATGGTATTGTAATTTTTGATGAGACGTTTGGAAAGAGGTTGTGGGAAGTATGACGTGATAAGTAGCGTGGTGATTAAGGGGATGCGTGATTTGCGATGGAAATGAGGTGAGATGAAGTTTTCTCATTTGTGAAGTAATTAGGCACTGATTAAACTTGAAATTTACAAGATTTCTTATTTTGAATTAAGGCCGAAAGTTAAATCTGCCATGAAGACATAAACATTTATTTGACTTTCGAAAAATGACTAGCAAATTGCCCTCTCATTATTATAATGAGTTTTTACTTTCAACCGCGGTAACTTTAATAGCCGCATCTCCGACCGCTCGAGCCGCGGCCGTAATCATTTCCAACCTACAAAACGATCCATTTCAGCGCGCACTAAAACAAAGCTTTCCCTCTCGCAATTTACCCTCCATCACCAACAAAAAAAAACTCAAAAGCAAAAGAAGCAACACCTCGCGTCATTAAAAGTCCACCCATCGCATCAATTATCCAATAAACGTCCCATAGCGGTAATCGATATACCCCAGCCCATAATCCCGATCACGTAACGATCGCGCATTCCGGCCCGCTTACCGGTTATGCTAATGATGACTTCGATGAGGTCCTGGGCCTCGCGGTCTAGCGGCCGCCTCAGGACGACGACGCCGGTTTCCCGGTCGACGGTGAAGTGCTCGCCGCTGATGGAGTAGTGGAGACGCGAGCCCTCGGGATCCTCGGCCTGCAGGGTGTAGACAGGGGCGCCTGGAGGTGTGCCCTCGGAGACGGCGAGCCGGGCCATGTCGCCGCCGTGGACGAAGTGAGGCGCGCGGTTGATTACCTGGGCCTTGGAGGAGAGGAGGCTGGAGGCCAGGAGGAGGAGAGCTGGGAGCATCTTTGCTGCTGGAGGTCGAGCCATCGTGTCTGGAAATTAAAAGGGGGTTTTGTTAGGGTTGAGATGGTGGGTTGTGATTTTGATGGGGTAAGTTTTGTGGGGGACTTGTTGAATCCTGGTGGATATTTAGGTACACTTATTTTGAATCTAAGTCTAAAAAATCACTTTTTGATTATAATTAAAAACTTCTATTCGAGTTGCAAGTAATCTTTTTATTTCAAAATTTTGCCTGTTACATTGAAAGAGAAATAATTTTTTGTTATGAAAGATTGCATTTATTTATATTATTTTATTTTTATCGGCCATTGTCACTTGCTGTAATTCTAACAAAATGTTTTTAATAGTATAAATTATTGTAATATCAATGTTTTCTACAAATTATAGTATTTCCTGAATTGATTACTATTCTTTGAACAAAACGCATAAACATCCAAACATGAAAACATTACAGAAGTGAGTAACTTTCTACTTTTTTCAGTAAGATTTCTAATATTTATATGAATAACTACGTACGTTGTGCAATTTCATACGCAATTACAGATTTTCATTTCTCAAAGAAAGAAAGCTTAAAGCTATTTTCAAAGTGAAATTAGACATAAGTTGACATTAGGAATAAGATTTTCTTGTAAGAATGCGTAAATAATTAATTATATAATAATTACAGTATATTTCTTCGATTTAAATTGTTGCTAAATTTCAAACCTTTATGATTATTTTAACTTTAAAATTTATTTAACAATAAGAAATTTATAAATTCTTCATCTTTAAAAATTCCATACAAAAGAAATTAAATCGCTGCATTCTTTAGAGTACTTTTTACGCGCAGTTGAAAGTACATTAAGCTCATTCTCTATTATTAAACAGTACATAAATCGCCGGTAGCCGCAGGCGTGAATTTAAAAACTACATACCGTTAGCGCTTTTACATTGCTCTCTAACTGAATATCCTTAAAGTATGAAATTCGCGTAACCTTAACAGGAAATGAAAAACGTCCCGCCTCCTTAGCCGCTGTTTAATAATTTCGACGTTGTATTTTTAACCAAACTAAAAATCTTGCCAATAAAATTAACGCTCGATCTATTATAATAATAGCTACAATCGCAAATTTTACTACTTTACGGTAATTGTTTCGCATTTAAGTTTCCTAACTGTTTTGATGTGCACAACCGAGGAACAGCTATAAAATTTTATGCTTTGAAGGTGCTTACTTTCTAAATTTTTTGGATATGTATTTAAACATTAAATAGTTATATTAGATACTTCCGGTAACAAAGAACGTGAATTAAAATTAATTCGTTTAATGATCAAATAAATTTTAAAACCTTACTCTACACATTATACTTTTACCTCAACTAAATGCCTCATCAGATCTCTTTTGAAATAAACAAAATCATCTAAAAAAAAGTAAACAGTTAAAAAGAATAGAAACAGTCATCACTACACAATAAGGACTCAATAATTCGCTCCGTAACCTTAAACCCTTCCAATCAAACCACAAGTCATTCGATAACTCCAAGCGAATCGCTCATGCTTGTAAACAGTTGAGTGAAAGGTCGAAAATAATTACCTCCAGTACGACTTTAACAAGAACCCAATGGTAATCTCCTACCCAACTCCACCGCTTAACTCTCTCAATCGTTAATTACCCAGATCCCTCATCTCTTTCCCAACAAAAAGAGCAACCTGAACTGCAAACTCAAATCCCTCTCTATCTCTCAGCCAACAAAAACCTCGCATCTCTCGCTATCCAAGCCTCCACACTTACAGCCGGCAACAATAGCGTGCGTATACGGCATTCCCATAAAGCTTGAGCTATACTTTCACCGCGTCGCGCGACGAAGCTCATTTTTATCTCAGCACGCGCGCAGCCGCTGCAGCCTAGACAACGCAATTTGCTAGCTCGGCGCCTTTCAATAACGAGAGCGATTACGCCAGGCGCGAGCGCGCAGCGCACTTTCTCGCGTGGATGTATATACATAGCGCGCGCTCGCAAATCTCGATGCCGCATTGCGCAATGAGAGAGAGAAGCCCATTGTCGTAAGGCGGGAGGTGTAATGCCAGCGCGGAATTCTCGCGTGTAAAAATCTGTATGCGCGTAATGACGCGGGAGAAAATGAGCCCAAGCGCGCATGGGTTTTATGAGCGGGGCTGGGAGAATGACACTTTTTTCTGGAGGATGGCTGGGATTGACGGGGGGTAATGATCGGTTATTTTAAAAGGAGGCTGGATTTGCATGAGAAGGAAAACAAATTGTGCAAGGGGTTGGAGAATTCTGGTTTGTTTTTAGGCGGGTGTGATGGCTTTGTTAAGATTTATTAATCGTTGGAATTTGGATTTATTGTCGAGGTATTATCTGAATGCGTTTTAAAGGCGATCGTCGGAGATTGCTTTATTGCACGTAAATCGTGTAAAAAGTGAAACATGAAATATGTTGTTACAAATGGCTTCATAAAGTTCCACACGAGTTATTACACAATTATAGAAACTAAAGAATCTATGAAAGCATAGCATGCCGTAAATTGTTGCTTTCGTAATTATTTTTCAATAAAAATAGCCTTATGAGAATTAAACTTGATGTCTGTCTGATTACATTAATCAACGATCACTTAATGATGACAATAATAATGATTTGCAAGTGGTTAATTTTTTGAGCTTCTGTTTTATTATATATTGATAGATAGTAACAGATTATCTTTTCCACGTGTTACTTTGATATTAATAATTAGCAAAATTCAATTCCATGTTTGATTAATCTTACAAAATATTGAGTTATAAATCTCCCCAAAAGCATAAATTAAAGGTAATTTGAGCTAAGCTCGTGCATTATGTACCGAAGAAAGAGTTTTTATGCATTAAGGAAGTGAAATGAAAAAGGCACATTCTGCACGAGATTGAAGTCCGCGAGGCATGACTTAAAGTGCATTTCTCGTTGATGATTCGGCTGTCACGTTATTATTACGAATTTTATCTCGAAGCACTGTATTTTGCGCGGAAGGACAGCGCACACGCGTGCTATATCATTTTATTTTCTCTTAATGACTAAAAGTACAGAGAAAGGTTGTACGTATTTTCTGACAAATGCCATCTTCCTTCCTAATTTTCTGCGACAGAAGACCAGGAAGTATCTTTTAAGGACATTTTGACGTGAGTGACTATACAGTCACCATATACATTATACGTAATTGTATATTATGCAATATATTTTTATTGACATAAAATCAGAATGACATCTCTTGCATCTATTCATTTTTCGGAAATTGTTATGACACTTTAAACATTTGAAATTAATATTAAAGAATTCTTTGAAGAATAACAATTACTATTATTCGAACATAAAGAAATCGGTAAAACATGCACCAATAATAATTGTATTCAGATATAAATACAAGTTATTTATCCATTATAACATCCTTTTGCTAAAATTATAGTAAAGAACCTTAAGATCAATCTCACGAATTAATCATATCTTTCTTTAATATAAAAACGCAACGAAAAATTAAAAGTTACCAAAAAACGGCAAAGCGAACAATTTAGATCGGTAACAAAGGTATAAAGCGAGCGATGCGCTCGAGGCACACAGTTGCATTGAAAAAGTGCAATCATTACTGTTGCCGGAAACATTTCAAATACAATGCAAAGATGAATCTATTCAAATGTTCCGCGCGTTTTCTCGCGAAGAGTCTTTCGAAAGTATAGAAATGCGGTAATCTGATTATTAAATCGCTTTTATCGCATCGTGGTTTCTTTACTTACGTAACGGCATAGCTAAGAAGCAAACGAACCAAGTGAAGTTCCCATTTCAGTTACATATAGATGCCTTAAATGATTAATTAGAGGCTACGTCAAAGAAATTGATTTCGTAGATGTGATTTTAAAAAAAAAAGGTATGTAAAAAGTAGTTAATTTTGTCCTTGACTGACACGTGAAAGTCGTGAAAGACAAGCTAATGGCATTTTGTATGTTCATGTCATGCTCGATTTAGTTGTTATCTAATATCAAAAAAAAGATCTAATTGAAGATTGGAGTTTTAAAATACTATTAAGGTGAATTGACAAAAACCTGAGCTCAATCAAATTAGGAAATACAAAAAAAAGTTTCTAAATGTTTTTCTTTAAGTATTTAATAATACCATAAACAGAAGAATTTGCAAATTAAAAATAAAAAATTTAAAAGCTTCTACGTATCATAATTGTCGAGTATATTTAAAACACTTCAGATAACCTGCACATCTACTTTCTATGGAGTAGTTGTTAAAAATGCAGTGTAGAGTGTGCGTTACATACACATGGAATACGATTCTGAGGTCATTGTTAACCAGAAACTGGTTGTGCAAAAATAAACGCAGCTGCGATGGCTGTGATTATATCCTTTTACTTTGGTCATAAAGTTACATATTATTTTTCCTTTTTCCACATTATTTAAGTGTAATTTTCCTTAGTGATAATAAGTAATCGATGCTATTTATAACCCGCTGGTCATTCACATCTTTCTTTTTTTATTGTATACAGCAAATTTTCCAATCAATTCGAAAATAAGATTAATACCTTTTAAAATCCAAACTTTATATTAAACTCTGCAAACTATCATTTTATCATCAACAATCTTAGGAATAACCCTGAGATCAAATCAGAGCCTAGTACATATTAAAAAAAAAACAGCCATTACACCAGACAAACTAAATCAGAACCATCAAACTCCAGCAATCAAAACCATCTCAATGCCAAGCTCTCAACCACGCAGCAAAACAAAACCATCGTAAACCTTCAACAATGCGCACTTGAGCCTCCGAACAATAGTCCATAAATTACAAAACCAAAAACTCTCTCTCATCGTTCGATTAATAATCCCCCTCTCTCCCATCTCACCCGCGCCACAATGTATATCCAAGCCCCCGCAAGTCGCTCGGCGCGCATATACATCCTATATACACACATACGCCCCCGAGTGGCAGCAGGCATCTCGGCTCTCTCGCTCGGGCATTGAAATCGCCGAGGTCAAGACACGCGGCGCGCGGCGGTGACTTTTCGGCCGACGAACCACGCCGAGAGAGAGAGAACCACACTCTCTGCACTAGCCGTCGCGAAAACATCGGCCGGCCGGTACCCGCTGTGCTGCAGGATGCTGCCTATATATATATATACACACCTCTGCGACGCGTATACAGATATATGCATATAACCACATCTTTTGGGTAGGGTCTGACGTCACGAGGACGCATACTCCTTTTTTAAACGAGATGAGAGGAATAGAGAGCGGGGAGTGGAAAGGATGTCAGGAAGGACACAGCGCAGGAGAGGCAATGACGCGTGTGCGTATATACATCTTGCCGGCTGACCGAGATGAGAGAGGAGATCCAGTTTCGGAAAAAGGTGCCACACGGCCGCAGGAACGAGTCATGAGCCATGCACGCGCTCGAGCTCACACACATACATACGGCTGAAATCCCGCGCTCTGCCTGGGATATAACTGTTATTCGACTAGTCGCGCCGTCGTCGCGCGGGTTACTTCTCCTTCTCCGTCTCTCCTCTCTCTCTCTCTCTCTCTCTCTCTCTTTCTCGTCCTAGACACGCTGTTAATCGCGCGCGAGCTGGAGAAAAAACCGTTACAGCCGCGTGCGCGTAAGAGAGTATGTGTGTGTGCACGGCTGGAATTCCCGATCCTTTCTGCGCTTTCGGAAGGCTCTTGGAATATCAGCGGGGTATTTAAAAAAGATTCGCCGATCGACTCTATACATACGCGATAATAGCGTTCTCCAGCTTACCTGGCAGAATTGTCAATCCGGTAGCGGACGGCTATTCTAGGACTGCAGAGATCCTGCGAGAGCCACAGGGTCACCTCACCTCCTGCATCTCTCCAGCAACCTCACACTCGCACCTCGATCTTCTCCACTTTAATCGGAAAAACCTTAAGCGCACTCTTTCCCTCCCAGAAGTTCGCGCATCCTCGCGACGTTTTTTTTTTTCTCGAAGCACTCGCGAATCTTTCGGAGAGCGAGTAAACACACAGAGATAGAGGCAGTTTGCGCGAGGAGCCGGTGTCTACTACTCGCCGCGGCGCGCTCGCAGCGTGTATACACGCCGAGGTATGCGGAGCTCTCGAGAAAGAGAGAGAGTGCCTAGGAGTGGAAGGAAAGGAGAGACGGAGAGAGAACTCAAGGAGGGTGGGAGAGAGAGAGGAGGAAGGAGCGATTTGGAACGGCCGAGCGCGCGCGCGCGCGCACCTTTGTGTGTTGTGTGTCCCGGTGAGCGCGATTCGGTGCAAGCGGGATATATAGTCCCTTCTCTTTCCCGCGCCGAGAGGTATATACCTGCGCTTGCTGAGTGCTCGTGGTGAGGTTGACGTTGAGCGGGGGGGTCTGTGGGGTTTCTTTTTCTTTTTTGGGTTTTTATCGAGGCGATGGGTTTTTGCGTGGTGTAGGTTAGTGGAGTAGCGGTGGGATGAGTGGAGTTGCTGGAGTTGTGGGATGTTTGAGTTTGGTGGGTGGAGGGAGAAAAGTTGGGAGAGTTTGGGTTTTTAGGACTAAGTTAAGGGGATTTGTGAGCGTAAATGATATTAATGTAGTATGTAAAAAAAACGCTAAGAGAGTTGTATAGGTTTTGCTACGTTACTAACAATTTTTATTGCGTCTTACGTAGTAGAAACATGACATAGCAATTTTTTATGAGTATAAATATACAAAAACTTATCATAATGTCTTATTTGTTTAAAAAAAATGTTGGTATTATCGATTAAATTAAAATTTTTAATTCAAAACAAGATTAGTAAATTCAATGAGGTAACCTACCAATTAAGTATTAAATTTTTTCCCCAATGACTCATATCATTTTCTTCATATCCTCAAGTGCGTTCTCAGTTTACTACTAAATACAGTAATTAGTAAAAACTTTTTCTCCCAGCGTGCAAAACGCTTTTGAAAACGCAAAGACTTAAACACCGAAAAATTAGTTTAAACACCTCCACACATCCAAACCGAAAACTATCCCTCATAAAAACATAATCATCAGCTCCTCAATAAATTCCCCCATAAACTTACTTTCTACATTCCCCATACCGATTTTTCCACCTCGCCATCACCGCTTTCGCAAAAACCATCCAGCACCTCCTCCAACATTCACCATCCAAACATTCGCAGGGGGGCAGCGGAAAACATATCCGCATAGTAAACAGCCTCCAGAGAAGCGATCGCCAACTTCTCATGTATACATAAACACATACACGTACAGAAGAGTCTCAGCAATGAAGGAGAATGGCCGAGCTAACGCGCGGTGGAGGGAGCCAGGTACAGTTAAAGAGAAGGCCCGCTGCGGAGCGCCTCTCGGCGATTATATAGGTAGGAGCGCCGGGTGTACAGTATCGCTGTATTAAGTCGGGCAAGGCACACTTTTCCGCGCGCTGCGCGCTTGATGTATGCAACTATTTGCAAAAATATTGAATTATCGACGACGCGGCCTAGCTTCGACCGAGCTGTTTATACCTGACTGACTGGTCTCGAGGTGGTCGTTTTTGAGGATGGAATTCGTGATGTGTTAGGAAAATTTTTTGCGTTACTTTGGGTTGGGATAATTGATCTGGCGCGTTGGTTGATAATAGCTCGGCATACAAAAGGGGTTAGATCTTAATTTATGTTCCAGCTTCAAAATCACACGATTCTGCATGAAAAATTAATTCAGCAAAAACCATCCGAGCTATCCCCAACACCTAAATTGGCCGCATTAACTCTTCATCTCTTTCTCTCGAGGCAGCTCGTCGCATATTCACGAGATGTCTCAACCCCGTCCGCACGATCTACCAAAAATTACAGTATTCTCAACGCAAGGACAGAAGCACCAAAAATCACAGTGACTTTTAATTAATCTTTTTTCCGCCAGCAACAATAAGCAACGAAAAAAACATCAAACGATCCGCAGCCGATCCTCAATACAAAACCCTACCTCCTTTCCCCAAATTTCGCGTGCGCCTCGGCGCCTCGGCAAAAAATATGCATAACAATGGCCCCTGCTGACCTATTCGCGGGGCATCACGCGATATTATATGCATAATATGCAGCCAGGAGAGTGAGAGAGCGCAGAAATTACCCCGCGCGAGGAGCGAGAGCGCCGCCTAATAGCTTATGGCGCGCGAACAATGAGCCAGCTCTCTCGCGGCGGCTAGACGCGCGGGAACGGCTTTGCAAGAGGGCTTTGTTAACCCACTTCTCACGAGACGCCGCCGGTCGTTGCCGTATGTAAGGTAAGTATGGATAGTCGCTTATGTATCGCTCGATCCGGCGCTTCCTTATCGCAATGAGAGGATCGCTCTCGAGGTTGTCTATATATGTGTGAGCTGTTGTGATGGAGGCGAGCTGTTTTGCCGGCGCGACGGGGACGGGAGTGGATTTGATTTGGTTCTGGATTGTGCAAGTTTGGTTTTGTACTGGATAGTGGGTTGATTTATTGTTCTACAGGATTTTTTTTTGGGTTTGCAGAGGGAAGGAGTTATCAGATTAATTTTATTCGAAATTCACATTTATTTTTTTTATTTTATTTAGAATTTACTAATTGCCTAATCATTTGAGAAAGTAAAACTTGTATAAAGCATGTGTACTATTTGTATAATATTATCACGTACTGAACTGGTAAATTAAATAAAGAAAAAAAGAAATGGCTATAAATTATGACCTGAACAATTGTGCAATAGAATAAACTGAATGTTCGTAAGCGAGGAAAAACGTGAAATTGACCCCTATTCAATGCATCCCATAACACGCGCAAAAACCCACTGCAACGCACCCTTTTTTTATTTGATTTCCGATTATCCACGCCTCGAAAGCAAATCTTTCGTGTAATTTTCGATGATTTTTCAGCCTCGACGATATCGGTAGCCGATTTCACGGCCTCCTTTTCACAATGAGCATCAATTGCGTACACGTATGAAATTTCCGATCGTTGAAAAGGGTTACCAGAAAAGTTTTGCCTTTTTATTGTGCGGTGTGTATAGGTTCGCTTTAGGGGTATGCGGCCGAATTTTTCACGCAGCCCGAGAAACGAAAGGGGAAACGTGAAAAATTGCGTTACGGTGCTTTTGCGCTTGGCATCCTTTCTTTTGAGGCTACTTTAAGTTATTTATTAAATTATGTTTTGGGTATAGCGCGAACAGATTTATAGTTCGTTATTATACAAAATATTATTTACAACGCTAAATAACAATTTGTAAACTGGAGATTTTTATTATTTTATTTTCAGCTTTTATATTAATTTTAGTTATTATAATAGCATTTGTTTTATCTTCTCCTTTTTAATTCAGCTTATTTAATATGTTTTAAGAGCTTACCTATCTGTTCTATGTTTACTTTAAATCTTACACTATATTTATTTTAAATAATACTTTTAATAATGAAAATTGTGCAAACCCATAACAATCGTATCAACATTTTTTCTTTAAGTATTGTTACAGAAAATCTATGTTAAGTACTACATAAATAGATATAAAGCTCTCATTTAACAACAAATATTTTAAGCTTTATAATTTTTACTTAAAAATATGAAAATAAATATAGTCTCGCCAACAACATTAGTCAATTTAAATGCTAATTTTCATAAGACCAATGAACTCTTCATAATTTAAATTTTCTGTTTATGTAAATACAGATTCACCTTTCATTTGTCTACGTCAACAGGCAGCAGCATATTTCGATATTATGCTAATGTAGCTATCAGAAATATCGAGGAGGGTAAGGTGCTCATCCTGCAGCCCGTTTAGCGCATCGCGCGCTGGATAATCGATTGATCAGACATAAAAAAAGCTCCGATGCTTATAAATAATCCCGCAGGATCGTGCAAGTCGAATCATCGATTCGTCACAGAATGTGTGGATGCTTTCAACACCCTTTTTCCAACGTGCAATCACACTTTACAAGCGTAAATAAACGTTGGATCGGGTAAAAGGCTTCACGGTGTGATTCGTAAAGGGGGACAAGCAAATTTACTTGAAAGCATACCGTTTGTTTTAATTTTGAAATTGAGAAATTTGTCATGTTTTTGGATAGAGAATTTTTTTTTCAGCCGTTTAAATTCGAGATATTGTAATAGTAGTGAAGTATTCCTTTTTATTTATTTCATTATGACTTTCAATGATCAATTTTATTTGTTGTTATGTCTTCATCATTCTTTAAAAATTTCGCCCCAGGAGCAGCAAAGAGACTAAAAAGTTTAATATTGTTGTTTTTACTTCTTATTTATTACATTTAACTTATTTTATTTATTTCATTAACATCACTTTATTATTGTTTCATAATCAAATATATTATTATTAGTCTAGCATTCATTTAACTAATATGCATTATTTAACTTATCTACAAACAAGAGATAAAAAAATAAGCAGATTCGTAAGTTCATTTACAGATGAAAAAACTGATCGTTCCTCTTTATCAGACAGAGTGTATTTTAAGAATAACTTAACGTTAGTTTTTATGACTTTCTTTGGTTTTCTCTTACTTATGAGGCAGAAAATTTAGTGGCTAACTCTTATCAAATTTACCCTTCAGAGGATAGAAAGAATAGTTGATTTCTCGATTAATTTGTGCATATTAACATTTTATATACTTTATTGTATATATAACATTAATATATATTGAACTCACTAAATTCTAACTTTTTAATCAGACATGATGTTATAGTGATACATATTTGAGAAAACAGTGTTCACTATTCTATACCGAGAAAAAATTCTGGTCGGTAATGTCAGGAAATTACTAAAATGTATTATTGCTCAAATTCTTAACCATAAATCGTTGTTATAAGAACTATACAATTTTTAGTAACGTTTACTAGAAAAAAAGTAATTAGTAGTAGAATTTTTTACTAGATCAGTAGTATTAATTATACTAGGAAAATCTTTATTTACATGATCAGACCAAGGCACTGTATGACTTCCATTATAATCAACTTAGCTTGCGCAAAGACTGTGTCGGTATCGTTTTTTGCAAAGAAGATGCCAAAAAGATCGGCACTTTTCCCAAAGAACTGTAGGCCATGGAAGAGCAAAAACAATCCATTTCCTGCTTATGAAAACGAAAAGTAATATTATCAGCTTGGCATAATCTATATCTGCGTACACGACAGAGAGATAAGCAGAATCGATGAGTAAACACTCGAGGCACGCGCACCTACAGGACAATTCGCTTTGGACTCGGAGTGAAATCGGCCCTCTGTAAACGCGACGGTAGCGTGGGAATATAAAAAGCTATTAAAAAGCGAAAAGAGAGCTAAGCCACGCGCGTAAAAAAATTACACCTGGTACGCAAATATTTGAGGTCTCGATAACGCGCGGCCGACACATAATCTTCGTCATAGAAACTAGATAAATTCACGCTGTGATTGCGGTTGATCACTTCGTTTGTGTGGGCTGTATCGTTGGAAAGAATACTGATGTAGAATTTAATAAAACTATTTCGAGGATTCTGGTTTTCTCCATTTCACGAATGCGATGAAATTAAAATTAACTGTAGTTCTGAATTGTTTTATAATAAAGTGAAAAGTTATAATATGGTTTTTTCTTCTATGTCATCTAAATGTGGTAACTTACCACATAGAGACAATTATTATCAAAAAATAGTATTTTTCGTAACAAGGGCGTAAAGTTTCACACCCACGTGTGATTGCCGTGCACGAGGGTCGGCAAAGCCGGCCCGAGTGATTCGGAATCACACGCGGATGAGAAGTTAA